>PVJX010026500.1:0-15923 GCA_004027295.1 Dolichotis patagonum | reverse complement strand
TTTTTGTTTATACTATCACACATATTCAAATCCCAATAAGACACAATGTGATAGAAACAATGGTAGTAGAATAATAGAAGCATGGTAGGACTTCTAAGAAGGATGATATTAAATCAGCAATAGCTGTTCATAATGTTTTGTTTTCTTCAAAACAGCTGTTCATACCATCACGCATGATATAGTCAAACAAAACAGAATAAAACCATTCCAACTGATGAATGAAAACATTAAAAGGCTTCAAAGCTATGAGATGGGGACTCATGCTTACCATAAAATCTTATATACTCTTATCAACTCTCATACTAGGGAGACTATACGGTATTTACACATGTGAGTCTGGTTTATTTTGCTTATGAGTATGGCCTCAAGTCGTGTCCGTTTATTTATAAATATCTCAATGTGATCATTCTTTATAGCTGAGTAGTACTCCATTGTATAAAAATGTCACAACTTTTTTATCCATTCCTCAGTTGATGGGCACTTAGTTGTTTCCAAGATCTGGCTATTACAAATTGTGCTGCTATAAACATGGGTGCACATATATCACTGTGTTATGATGAAAAACAAAAAATTTAAATGCATAGAAACAAGGTCTACTAAAAAAAAGAAACAATTACTCTCATCAATAATTATTTCTGGAAATCTTTCTTGCAGTCGAAATTGTCAGGTACATATACTAAAAGGAAACAAATGAAATAACTGTTGAGAGAGCTAAGAATAAAAGACCTGTTTTGGTCCATCTTTCAAGCTGTCATGCAAAGCACACTGTTTAGTACATGGTGTGTGCTACATAGATATTTGTTGTGTTGTCGGAGCTAAACTTTCCTTTAATGAGGTCATTTGAAGTGTAATCTCAAAATGTTTTCATAGATGCTACTGTTCTCCCATTACGCTTCACTTGAAAAATATCTATGCAGATGCATTGATTAGTAAATCCTTTTTGTATAAATTCATTTTCCCCTTCCTTTATCGCTTCCATATCCTTCAGGGTTTTAAGTCTATTTTCACTCTTTTTTGTGTAGATGGATATTACAGTCTGCAATTTCTAACAGCCAATGTCACAACTTACAGACAACTTAGAGATTAATTCTGTCTTCTATATTTTACATACATTGAAACTAAGGCTTCAAGAGTAGACAAGATATCCAGCTAAGGTAGTTCTTTTGAGGGGAGTTAGTTTTTTGAGTCAGGGTATTTCTATGTTACTCAGGCTGGCCTTGATCTCTCAGTGGTCCTCCTGCTTCAGCCTTCTGAGTGTAAGGATTACAGGCATGCGCCACCCACACCTGACTTTCCCCCTGGTTCTTAGTAGTTAAAGTAGAACAAGAAAATTAGTTCTGATGTCAAAGTTAGAATTTCTTTTTCACTACAACACTGTCAGTAGATGTGAAGAGTCATGACTGTATAGTGTCTTTAGCATTTTCCAACATCTTTTCTATGAACATAACTAAATGTAGCACTTCCCGTTATATTTTTTTAGCAACTTGAAAGTCAGGCACAGTGATGTGCACCTCTATTCTAGCTACTCTGGAGGCTGAGGTAGGAGGATTGGTTGAACCCAGGAGTTTGTGGCCAGCCTAAGTAATACAGTGAGTCTCCATTTTGAAGAGGTAGGGGAGAAGGAGGAGGAAGAAGGTAGGGAAAAGGAGGAGGAAGAGGAAGAGGAAGAGGAAGCAGAGGCCTCTGGAATGTTTCTGGTACCTTTGAAAACCTCAAAAAGGAGTAACACATCCTAGCTCCAAGGAAAAGGATCCTACCTGTGCTCTGCTCCCACTTCCGGTAAGGACAGAGTCCCCTTGCTCAGGCAATCTCCCCACTGGAACTGTCCCAGAGCTTCCCCATAGCTAAGTCTGCAGTGGCCGAAAGGAGCCCTGCTGTGCTTGGGTCATTAGACCCCTCATCATCCCTCTTCGTATGACGGATGTGCAGAGGACACGGTATCCTCTCCTGAGAAAAACCCCCAATTAAACACGCTCATTAAAACCCTATGATGCTCCTGCGTTCTTCAAATGCACAACAAAAATGAATCATTTTCTGCTGACCTGAAACCTGGCCAGCAAGCTCTTGGCCCAGGCGGAGGCGTGGGCTTTGTGCCAGAGCCTCGCGGGATGTGGGAGGCGGTTTCACTGTCAAATGCCAGTCTTCGCGGCTGCCCCTCCAGCTGGTTATGAAAGGCTGGCAAGCAACCGTGTAAGGAGCCCTGCACAGAATATCACAGTTTACCCACAATCAAAAGGATGATAACAAATTAAGGTAAAAATGAGTTCAAATCTGTCCAATTCTGCCCCTAATTGGTCTCATCCACCATTTCTGGCTTTCGAAGTACAGGCTGTGATGTGATGTGGTAGGAAAGGCATGAAACAGAAAGCTGGAACAACACAGCTCGTGCCCAGCCCTACCACCAGCCAGCTGCATAATCTTGTAGCGTCAGTTACCTCACAGAACAGAGCACACTGCTTAGGTCTCGCACATCACCGATTTTATTTTCAGGCGGTCCCTATCACATTGGCTATCGGTGAACCTGCCATTACTATTAACCAATAAAATATTACTTTCCAGCAGATGATGCTAGGTGGTTAATTGCTATGTGATAGTTCATATCATGCCATAACAGACCTGTGAAGGAATCTAAAGTTATTCTTCCTATAATGCAGATGAAGAAACTGAGATTTAGGAGAGTGAGACGAAGTCGCTCCAGGTTAGGTGTCAGTCAGTGAACCTGTACCACTGTGGAGTCACAGCAGGATCTCCCTTACCAAAACCAGTGAGGTTCTGTGAAGCTTCCTCTCCTCCCCCAGTCCACACTAAACACTTGGTTACTGGTCCAAAGCACATGGTTTTCTCTCCTTTGGAGTGGTTTACTACTTTTTGAATTAACTGATCAATTCCGCAGACCTCATTCTAATTGAAAATGGTCTCATCTGTTTTCTATTACCCACAGGGTGTGACTAGTCTATGCTTACTCTGACCTCCATCATTTCACCATTTACAATCTTGGTTTGGCAGTGACTACACAGCCTCATTAAGCCATTACTTTGACCATTATCATTTGTCTTTGATCATCTCTTAGTGTTGAGGACCAGTCCATGGATCATAGTTTTTGGAATGCTTTTACCGTGGTCAGACTGACTTGTGCTAATCAGCAAATGTTATTTGGGTTTGGTGTAGGTTCTTCTCCATCTTTGGTGTAAACTATATGCCTCATCAGTCATGTCTATATGGTTCTATGGAAATTATGAGAAGTGTCAGCAAGAAGTCTGGTGGCCTCATGGCAGCATTTGGGTTTTGTTATACAGGCAGAACTGGGGAAAGGCACCTTGGGCCACACCTGTACTCCTATCCTGGCCCAATGCGTGTCTGGTGCCAGCGCCTCACTTTGCGCACCTTCACATACCTGATTCAACGAGAACAGAACAAGATTTTCTTGGATGCAGCCAAGAGAAAACAGCTGGCAAATGGGAAAAGGATGGTACCAGGCACCTGGCCCTTTTAGATCAGCTTTCTGTACTGGCTTCATCTTTCGTATCGGTGCTGAAGGTGTAAAATGACTATATTTTCTCTCTTCTCCAAAATCTAGTCTGTGAGTGCCAAGTACATAATGGTCATCTGTTGGGCTGTCTGTCCACAGCACCTGCAGCTCAAACCACCGAGCTCAAACCACCGAGTTTCAAGGTCTCAGCACTGACGGGATACAACAGCAATGCCAAGAAGCTACGGAGGTGATGAGTGTCCTAATTTTCTTGTCACCTCCTCTTGGAGGTTTCCATACCCAAATGCTGATGGATTGATGAAAGTTATTCCAAGTGCAAGATAATTCATAAACATCATGTATTTAAAAAATAGAGGAATGATTCAGCAAATTTTGAGGAGTTCCATGATGTTCAGGAGGGACCATTTTCACAATGCTGAGCTATTAGTGATCATCAATGTGTCTTTAGTAGCCAGCTGTTCTGTTTGACTGACAAGAAGGCAAGAAGGCTTTGTTCACAGCACAACGCAAAATTTTTTTAAATTGTTCTCCTTCTAACACGGCTTTGGCTGAGGTGATGAGCAAAAAGGGTTTGAACCAGGGACATGGTAAGCACTGGGGTAAATATAAAAACATCTGTTACTCTTTAATGCTTTGTAAAGATCTTCCCTTTTGAAAGTAAAGCTAATCACCATGTATTGTAGGGTTTATAACACATGTAGAAGTTACATGTATGAAAATAGCACAAAGGCCAACAAGGGAGGAATGAAATGTGTGTCATTCAAGTAATTGATCTTAAATATTATACTATTATTTGAAGAGAGACCAGAATAAGTTCAAGATAAACAAATAAGTCTCAGATCAGCCATTAAAATAAAAGTTATAAATAAAACACTTACAACTAATTTGCCAACAAAGAATTTAATAAAATAGATACATTCCAAAATCTAGGTGATAAAAAAAGGGATAGAAAAAAATAGGGCAAATAAGAAAATGGTACAAAAAGTCAAACAGTTAAATAGTATATTTGAATCCAATCATGTCAATAATCACATTACATATAAATAGCTAATGCCTCAATTATATTTTTAAAGCAAGACCCAACCATATATTATTCAAAAGAAATCAGTTTAAATGCAAACATAAAACAAATGAAAAATAAAAATACAGAGAATATATACCATGCTAATATTAATTGAGAGAAAAAGCTGGATTAATAAAATATTTGATTTATAGCACACTAGGAAGACTTTGGAGTAAGAGATATAAACAGGTATCAATAGAATCATTTTATATTGATAAATAGGCCAAGTCTTCATGTGAAGAAAGCAATCCTAAATGTTTATATACCTAACAGCAGAGCTGATAGAACTGTAAGTAGAATAGACAAATCTACCAAAATTTCAACATCCTCTCAATAATTACTAGAACAAGTTGTCAAAAAATTAATAAGAATATAGAAGACTTGAAAAATACAATTGAAACTACAATTGAATAATTGACTTTTTTAGGAGATCCCACATGACTGCAAAACACACATTCTTCTCAAGTGTAAGCAGAATACTTACCAAAGTAGACCATATTCTTGGCCCTGAAAAAAAATCAGAGAATTAAAGAAGACTCAAATCACAGAACATGAATTCTCTCAGCACCCTGCAATTAAATTAGAAATTAGTAATAAATATTCTAGGAAAATTCCAAATACTTGGAAGCTAACACATTGCTGAATAGTCCCTGAGTCAAAGAAAAACTCCAACTAAAGGCTAGAAGACATTTTGAATTAAGAAAAGGAGAAAACAACATATCAAAATGAGTAAGATTAAGGTAAAGAAATAGAAAATTTATAACACATAATAAAAAAAGAAAACTTTCAATTTAATAACAGAAAAACAAGGCCAATAAACACAAAGATAATAAAGACAGCATAAATCAATAAAAGAGGAAACAAAAACATTCAAGAAAATCAAAAGCTGGTCTTGATTAATTGCTACCCTCTAGCAAGTTTTATCTGGAAAGAGAGAGACAGAGATACAAACACAAGAGATGAGAGAGGTGACATTCACTATAGATGGTAGAGATATTAAATGATGATAATATTACAGGCAATATTTTACTAATAAATTAAACCACTGAAATAAAATGAGGAACTTGAAAAACTAATAACTAAATGACCCTATATCTAGCACAGTGATTGAATTTGTAATTAAAAACCATACCTAGAGAAATTGTAGGACTACATGGCTTCACTGGTGAATTCTATCATACATTTTAAAAAGAAATTATGTTCATTTTATACAACTCTTCCAAAAAACTGAAGGAAAAGAATACTTCTCAAGTCCAGCATTTCACGCTTTGATACCAAAAACAGATAGTGTCCTAAATAAATAAAAATATAAACAATATCGTAAAGCAGCATAGATGCAAAGTCCCTAAATGTAGTCTCAGAAAATTGAAATTAAAAATAAATTTAAAAGATATATGTCATAATCTAGTGACCTTTCTTTCAGAGATGAAAGTCAGTTTAACAGCTTAACATAAGTCACTATATTTGGAGTTTTTAAAAATAATAATCATTTGTACAAATCACCAAAACACATTTGCTAAAATCTAATATTCATTCCTTATAAAAATTTTGAGTAAACACAGAAAGGATCTAATTGAATCTGATTTTTAAAAAACATCTATTAAAGTAAAACATGACTTTGAAAGGTCTATATGAATGTAATCCAAAATTAAATTACCTTTTAATATACTAGATATAAACAATAGGAAGAAATCTATCAAAATAGTACCATATGCAGCAACATCAGAAATCATCAAATACTTAAGAATAAATCTGATAAAGGGTATTCAAAATTTATAGCCTGAAAATATATAAAATATTGCTGAGAGAAATGAAAGAAGACATAAATCAATGTGGCCTTATTATGTTTATAACCTGGAAATCATTAATAGGAAAATGTTAATTCTTCCCATATTGATTAATAAATTACAAGCAATCTCAGTAAATATCCCAGCAAGATTTTTTATTTTAATTTTTAGAAACTGACAAAGTGACTCAGGGAAGAGAAAGACCCTGAACAGACAAAACACCAGGAAGTGGGTCTCACACTAACCGACTTCAAAATGTATTATAGTTAAAGTAATCAAGACAGCATAGTAGTAGTGTAGAGATAGATCGATAGAACAACATAGCAGAACAAAGCCCAGAAATAGACACATCTCTGGTCAATTGATCTTTGACATAGGCGATAATGTAATTCAGAGTAGAAAAAGTAGTTGCCTTCCCATCAATAGTATAGGGAAACTATATATGCAGAAAAAAGTAAGCTTTTTAAAAAGTAGATTCAAAATGAATGTTATTCTGAAATGTAAAATTTAAAATTACAAAACTTCCAAAAGAAAATAGAACAGCATCTCTGTAGCTTTAAATTTAGGCAAAGATTTCTTGATTTGACGGAAGAAGCAGGTTCTGCAAAAGAACACTGTCACAAAATAAGCATCCTCAAAATCAAGTCATGATCTTTGAAAGATACTAGTAAGAATAAAGAGATAAACCACAGTGTCTGATAAAAAATAGCTACAAACAACATGTCTGATCACTGACTCATGTGCAGAGTATATGAAGATTTAAAAACATAAAAGTAATAAAGCAAATAACCCAATAATCTGAATAGGAAAATTATTTAAGCAGGAAAATATCTGACCTCAAATAAGCACAGGACAAAATGTCTAATATTAGGAATGACAGGCAGGATGGTACATGCTTGTAATTCTGGCACTCAGGATACTGAGGCAGGAGGATCCCTGCAAGTTCAAGGCCAGGCTGGGCTACAAGCTGAGTTCAAGGACAGCCTGAACTACACTGCAAGACCCTGTGTCCAAATATATATTATATACATACTCCAAATATGTATATGTGTGTGTGTAAGAAAACTATTACCAACACAAATACAGACTTATTAAAATTGCTAATATACACCAAATAGTGGCAGAGGCGTAGAGTAACTTGAACTTTCATACATTGCTAAAAGAATGTGAAATGATGTAACACCTTGGCAACAGAAGCATGATGGTTCCTTATCATGTGAACTAGCAAGTTTTTTATGGAAGTATATGCTGTGCAAAGATTCATGTTAATGTTCATAGCAATTTTATTTATCAATTAATTGGTTGGTTGGTTTGTAGTACTGGGGATTAAAGCAAAGGCCACTGCATTGAGTTATATTCTCAGCCTTTTTTCCTCTCAATTTTTATTTTGAAATAAGTCACTGAGTGTGTCAGGCTGAGTTAGACTTGAGATCCTCCTGCCTCTGCCTCCCAGAGTGTTGGGTTACAGGCAGGCATCACCACAACCGGGTACATTTTCATTGTTAATATACCAAAACTGGATTATCCACACAACGAAATAAAACCAGTGAACTGTGAGTGCACACAACATAGCTAGATATCAAAATAAATACTAATACGTCCAGAGAACTAAGTCAGAATGAAGAGTATACACTGCAAATTTCCATTTATATGGAATTCTCGAAAGTGCTACTTAATCTCCCCTGAAGGTAGATGAGTAGCTTCCTCTGGATGAAGTAGACAATAGCAAAGAGGGAAAAGAGAATGGTCTATCAAATATCAAACATGCCATAAGAACATACTAACCACTGTAGAATTCACCCCATTTCGATCTTGCTTTCTTAGCTCAGCAATATGCTTCCATTATGCTTCAGTCCTCTGCCTTCATCTGCCACATTTAAGCCATTTCCATACATAACTAAGGAAATATAACTCCTGAATGACACTCCTGGCTTAGTTATAATAATAAAGAAAACCCACAATAAAGGGAAAATATTTCCTGGAGATCATCCAGTAGGCTGTGAAGTAAACTCGAATGTATTTTGCCAGTTGCCAGATCCATGAAATGACAAACTCTCACCTGAGAGTAAGACGAAGATCTAAAGCTACTCCACCTCCTGTAGCTTTAAAGGTTGCGCAAGTTCCCTGGTTAACTAGGGTTTCTGCAAACAAATGGATGCTGAATTTAGGCATTAATTTTGAAGACTGGAATAAAGGAGTCCACGGAAATCATTTCACTTCCCTGAATTCACTTCAAGGTCAGAGTCCTGAATCCAAGTCCCCAATTAAATCAGCCCAGTTACTAGTTGCATTAGCCAGAGGCTGCTCCAGGTGCCACAGTAGGAAAGAAAGGAGAAGGAGACCATGGCACCAACTACGAGGAATTCCTGTGCAACACGACAATACGGCCAATACTGCCCTGCAAACAGTAACAAGGAAGACTGTAGCTCATTCTGGTCTCAGGGACCTTGAACACGTCGTTGACTCTGCCTGGGATACTTTAGGCTTCACAAGACTGACACCTCCTTTCTGTGATCACCACCTTAGAAAAGCTTGAGGACTCTGGCAGGTAAAGTGATCACACATCTCATCGCTGTCCCCAAACCCTATTGCTATCTACCAAATGCTGATTTCTTTCATAACAATCCCAACCTGTAATTATCACATTTATTTGTTTCCTTGATTACCATCTGTGTCTCTCTAGCAGGTGAACTTTTTAGGGTGTATGGATATTGCATCAAGAATTATAATTATAGTGAAGTATCTGTAACATGAAATTTACCGATTTAATGGCAGATAGTCTTTTGGAGGGCAGGAACCTCATTAGCTTTCTTCTGTGCTCCATGGCAAGAAGAATATACGGCAGGAAGCACTCAAAGTCCTTTGGCTGCGATAGTCAATGGAAGGTGGGTATTTTCTCCTCTGCCTATTTGAACACTGTTCAAATGTTGCTGGAAGGAGCAGAAGCCACTTGCTGGAGTAAAGATAGACGCAAACAAACAAGAGCGTCCTACTCTGCCTTCCCGCGCTTGCCTGGATCTGAGGTGGAGGTCTTCCTCCTCTGGCTTCACAGGCAATAAAGTCACAGGCTCCCTTCCATGAAGGGTGTCCTTTCCGTTTCCTGCAGAAGTCAAAGAGCAGGCAGGGCCGGTAATTCTGAGGGAGAAACTTAGGAGCGTAGCTCCAAGCAATTTCTTTAGAGAGCCAAAGACTCTCTTTGCCATTTAAAAAATGACAACATTACCCAAGTATGATGGCACACCTGTAATTTCAGCACTCTGGGAGGCTGAATCAGGAGGATGGCAAGTTCTGGGCCGGCATGGGCAAATTAGCAATTTAGCAAGCCTGTTTTAAAATTTAAAAAGATCTGGGGATGTAAAAGTGCAAATTCTCCGAGATTCATTCCAAGTACTGGATAAAGAAGGAAGAGGAGGAAGTGGAAGGGGAAGGGAAAGGAGGAAATAACAAACAAGGTAGCACTGAGACAAAGCTAGCAGAATCTTGCAGAAGGAAGAGTCAGTCTTCAGTGTTTCTGAGAATAGGGGGCCCCACTTCCCTCCCTGCAGCCTCCATACTTATTGGAAGACACCAGCTTTGTCTTAAACCTAAAGGTGAAATGTTTTCCCAGGGCAAATGCCACTTACAGGAATGGAAACAGGGAGTAGCACAAGAGACAAATGAAAACCCTGGATTTACAAATAGAAAAAAAAGCAACCCGGATTGGAAAAAAAGATCGTAAACCAGATTCGCAGACTGGGGAGAGAGAACAAGGCCACACCATGGAACAACCCAGTCTGGGGACAAGCACCATGCATGGGCTGCCTCCAGACTGGGAAAAGTCAGACCCCAGTCTCTTCCAGTGGGCCAGCTGGCAATACAAGAAGTACCAATCTCCCTCTACCCCATCATAAGCAACAAACTTATCCTGAGAAACACAGGCTGTGATGATAGCTAAGGAGGTGCAGTGTCATTGGATGCCTGTGGTGTTTTGCTGTTCCACTAACATTGCGGGTCTATGGCCAGTGGTCTGTCTTCTGATCATGGATTCAGAAGACAGTGTGACATTTATTTCTGCAACATAGGTTCATTTTATTTCTTACAGAGATACCTGATACTGAACAAATGAGATATGATCCTTCCCATATTCTGATTCAATTAGATGGAGGGAATCTTCATCTGAGGGTTGCAGCCATTGTTGATTCCCTATGGTCTTTATTGAGGTCCTATAGTGTTTCCATCGTTTTGTTGGGTTGGGTTCTATTCTCTCTTGTTTTGTTTGATTATGTTAAATCCAATGGCAGGAGCAGCTATTTCAAAGATAGCAAGATATGATAGCAGCTTTTGGATTTACTGTTGGCTTGTTCTGAAATCCTTTATTGCATTCGTTTTGTTTTCATTATTTCTATTCTATTCTGTTCTGTTTGATTTTTACTATGTCTGAAGTTATTTGCAGTATAGTAACTATTGCTGATTCCTTAATGCTTTGAAGTCCTGTATCTCTTACATTGGCTTGTTTTGATTGGTTTTATTCTGTTTTATCCTCTTTAAGCTAAAAAAAGAGTGTAAAGCAAATACTAAGCAAAACAATTAAACAGTAAGAACTGTCCTAGAAACAGTACCAGAGAGAGACAAATGTCCTCTGGACCAGCCTGTGTGACACTCAGCAAGGTGTTTCTCCTCGTAACTGGACTTGGCCTTCGGAAAAACAAGAAACCTGCATTAACTCTTCTGTCGGGTCCTCTCTGGTCCTGTTATTTCCGTGTTCACCCTAGGAAAGAGATCATATCAGGAAAACCATGTTTGCATAGTCTCCACATTGAACCCAGTGAGGAATTTAAGACTACTCTGCCTTTTTTTCCATCTGGATTTCCAATCAGAGTGTTTATTTGCAGCACGGGCAGCAAGGAGGATATGCAAAGGAGAGTGGGCAGCTCAGAATCGCAAGAAGGCTGGCTGCTAGAGTAGGAGAGGACCGGATCCTGGGACCAGCATGCTCCCTCCACTGACACTGGGGCCCAGCCAGCACCTCCACCCCCTTCAGCCTTGACGCAGGAGATCACAGCTGCACTGTGATGCTGCAGCAGCTGCTCCGCCACCTGCCGCTGGAATAGCCCCTGGCTGCCTCTGCTTTGTGAATGAAACACTCCCAATGCAGTCTTGGTGACTGGGTCTCATGGCCTTGGCTGTCATGGTCTAGTTCCAAGCACAAGAGAAATGAGAACATTCCTATTTGAGTTTTTTAACCTCTATCATGGGAGGCAAGTTCTGTCTCCCACCAAAACTTCTGAAGTAAAACATTTCCCCACAGATGAAGCGGTTCAGGTGTTACAGGCACAAAATGACAAATGTTTAAAACATCTGAATTATTTATGAGTGCCTTCATTTTGTGCCCAGGAAAATCAGCTCCAGGCTGCCTGATCCAGCCCTTTCATTTTATAGATGGAAAATCTGGAGTTCCAAGAGAGATGATAACCAACCAGGTTGACAACTGGAGCACAACTTTGGTTTCCCACTTTTGGGCCAGTTATCTTTCTACTATATTATGATGCCTCCCAAGACTAAGAACAGAATCATCTGATGCCAGATGTTCTTAAAACATTTATTTCTGCAACATAGGTTCATTTTCTTTCTTACAGAGATAGCTGATATTGAACAAATGAGATATGATCCTTCCCATATTCTGATTCAATTACTATTTATTAATTATCTACTATATGGCAGGCATTGTGCTTGTGCTTTCTGTGATGTAGCAGGAGGTGCAGGGGTCTGTTTGAATCAGAGGAACAACTGGTAATGGGGAATAGAGTGCTCTATGGCTTCTGCAGCCATCTGCTACCTCTGCTTTTCTCTAATCATCATTTTACTCTTCCCTTTAGATAGATATGTCTGCATCTGGTCCTTTTGGCTGAAAATAGGACCTGTAACAGCCATGGAAAGATATGTGAGAGTATCCATAAAATGATTGGCTTCCTTAGTAGCAGTACCAAGCCCCCAAAGAAGAAATTCTTGGCCCAGGATAGCCATGCTGGGCCCAGCAATTGTAACCAAAGGTCAGAATTACATTGTGTTGACTGCTTCCTGAGTGACTCCGTGGGACCTACAGAACCGGGAGGACAGCTCCAGGAAAAGCTTGGAAGTGCTCAGAGAAAACAGTCATTCTATTACACACTTTGAACTAATTCATACATTGGCCTTCTTCATTCATTTATTCATTGAATATTGATTGAACACTGCTGCAATCTAGGCCTTATTGTAGATAACACAATACAACCGTCTGCAAAATAAACAAGGAAGGTAGGAAAAACATAATAAATGAAGAAATATGTGTGAGATAGTGGTGTCAGGGAAGAAAAATCAAGCAAGGCTAAAGAAGTGGCTATTTGTGCACATATGTGCCATTTTGTGTAGCATGGGCACAGAAGGACTCACCATGAAGAGGGTATGTAAGCTGAAAGAGGTGAAGGAGCGCATCACAGGTAAAAGCATTCGGAGAATAAAGATGAAAAGTGCAAAGATCCTTGTGCTTTTTTTCATGAAATACCAAAGAGGTTGAAATGGCTCTAGTGGTGAGTAAGAGGAAGAATGCTGGGAGATAATGCCTGAGAGCAGAGAAGGCGGATCTTGTAGGGCCTCTATCAGGACTGTGGCTTTTACTGCAACTCAGAAAGGAAGTCATTTAAAAGTTATCGCAAGAGAAGCAATGTCTCACTCCTGCCTTCTGGATTGAGAGCTGCCTGCGGAATGAGTTGATGGTGTCTGAAAACAGTAATGAGAAGGTGGTCACATTTCATGTTGATTTGGAAGGTGGATCTGACAGTATTTTGCTAATTGGCTGGATATCTGAAAATTAAAAAAAAAAGATTCAGTGATGTGCTTCAGCCTAAACAGCCAGGAGGATAGAGGTCCCGTGTTCTCTGAAAGAACAGAGGAGAAACAGGGAAGTAGGAAGAGGGAAACTAAGAGTCCAATTTGGGCACATTAGACATGTGATGCTTCTTGGACATCTACATGGATGCTGAGTGGACACTTGGCTACGTGAATGCAAAGTGCAATAGAGAGACACTGCTCTCTCTCTCTTTCTCCATCTATCTATCATCTATCTATCTATGAGTTTTCAGTAGGTAGGTGGTATTTAAAGCCTTGATAGTGAATGTGGTCACCATGGAAATAAATGTCAGCTTGAAAGAAGTGAAGGCAAAGGATACATAGGATAGATCATTATAAGTTAGGGAGATGAAGAGAAACTGCAAAAGATAGTAAACAGGAATGTTCAGGAAGCTAGGAAGGAAACCTAGAGAAAGTGATATTCCAGAAGTGAAAGAGATGTTTAGGAAAGAGGAAATCACTAAGTGATAAGTTTGTATACTTCATTGCACGTAAGGCCACTGGATTTTACGGCATGCAGATGGTGATCAGAACAAAATCCAGACACAAAAGAGGAAGTGGGGAGAGAAAAACCATCCGTCAGCTACAACCAATAAAGAAAACTTGAAAAATGGGATGGTAGGGGAAAACAGATGTTTGCTTTTAAGATGAGGATATTTAACCATCTTTGCATGCTTCTGGAAGGACCCAGTAGAGAAGGCAACATAAAGGTACAGGCAGAGAGACCAGTTAATACTCTGATGCTGTCTAATCACTTAAACAAGAGATGCTGGTGGTTGAAAAGGGAGAGAAATTACTGGAGAAAGTGAGGAGAGATGCTGAAGGGAGAGCCTGAGTGGGTGAGAAGTGATGGGGTCAATGGCATTAGGCAGATTGGCCTTAGGAAAGAAAAGAAGGATACAAATATATAATATATAGCCTACAAATATGAACGCAAGTGCTTGTTGTAGAAGGAGAAACATGTAGAAGCTCCTCTTTTTCCAAGTTCATTTCCATTTTCAAAAGGCAATAACTAACAAGCAAGGTCATCAGCTGAGAATGATAATGGAGGAAGAGATCTTGGAAGTTTGACGAGATAGGAAACAGTGTGAAATATAAGCAAATGGGAGAGTAGATAAACTAGGGAAGTTAATAGTATTTCCAGACTGCGTGACCGGTCTTGGAAGTCTGTGACCACAAATTTCAAGTGAGACCAAATACTTCAATTTCAAGTGGGTGCAATTATAGTCCTAAACTATAAAAACTAAACTGAGTAAGTAGGACAAGAAGACAGAAAAAGAACCAAAAGGTGGAAAATTCAGTGGTTGTGCATCTTGGAGGTGTTGACATTTTCTTAGACACAGGATATAAGGAGTAAGCTAAAATCTACAAAGTAAAGAGTGAAATGTTTAAACTGAACTCCAGAGAGATGGTGATATTTAGCCACAATATTTCAAGAGAAGATGATCCTGCTGGGGGAAGATACAAATATTAGAATAATGGAGTTTGAGAAATCAGGAATCAGGAAGAATTACTTTTGAGATCCTGTAGTCAATAGTTATGACTTGAGGGATGGGGGTGTGCCACAGTGGAAGAGGTCTTGCCAAGCATGCACAACCCCCCTGACTCAATCCCCAGCGTGACAGAAATATAAAGCAAAACAAAACAAAATGAAAACAGTTATGACTACACAAAACTCAATAGCCATAATTTAAAGGAGGAGAGGTTGAATTTGGCTCATTATTCAGAGGGTTCAGTCCATGGTCAACTGGCTCCAAAACAAGACCATCATTGTGGTAGGACATGGTGGGGCAAAGCTAAGCAGAATAGCTCAGCAGTCTAGATAAGAAGGGGCCAGCAACCAGCCCTAGACTCCAAGCCATACCTCCTTGACTCACTAGAACAGACACAGAAGTATGTTCCACCAATCACCTGGGCAGACCCCAGAGCCAAATGACCCTCCACCCTAACTGCTATCCTAGGAATTGCCATAAGTAGGTGACCTGAGATGCAGTGAATGGAAAAACCAATGTCTATCCCAAACTCTGTATGATTGCAATGAATTAGACACCACCAAGAAATAGTCTACTATTAGTACCGATGCTGTTAACTTCTCTGCCTTCTAACTTTCCCCATTCCTTTGATTACTTCCTTCTTCACCATAGAACACTTTGTGCAAGCCTACAACAAAAAGCTCAAACAATGCAAGTAGTTTGACGATCACACAGCTGAAAAGTGGAATTATTTGGTTCCCAAGAGGTAGGTTGAGATACGTGGTAAACAGTTGAATGACAAAAGTCAAGGGGAAAAAAATGTATCTTGTGAAGAAAATAGCAACAGTAATGAATTCAGAGTGGTCAGAAGCAAGTTGTTTTATTTGTTTGTTTGATTTGTTTTCATTTGGGGGTGGGGAGGTGTTGACCACTCTGAAGTCTCAGAGCCCCTTGCAGTTTCTTGTCTTTGCCCTCTAAGTGCTGTGTGATAACGGATTAAAAATTGTAAAGGCCTTTGAAGATTTAATAACAACAATTTTATAGCTGCCATTTCAGAAATTTCAGGTGAGTGAAAGGGAAAGAAACTGCTCAAAAGGAAAGAACAACTAGGATTGAGGAAAGGAGAAGGAAGGGAAAAATATATATATATTTTAATATATTATATATTATATATATTTTAATATATTATATATTATATATATTATAATATATATTATATATTATATATTATATATTATATATTATAT
>PVJX010026499.1:7293-25894 GCA_004027295.1 Dolichotis patagonum | reverse complement strand
TGTAGAGCTTATAAACAGTTTACGAGAACCAACTATATAACACATGTTGAAATGAACAACTACTTTGAAGAAAAAGAGACACTACAGTACCCAGTGCTGATTCCATAATGTCATGATGTGAAGTCCAGCAAAACTATCACTTTTTGTTCAAAGTGATCTTAGCTTGCTTTGCCTTGTTTAAGTTCAACACACATTAAGGCTGTTTTGAGGAGAATAAGAGACACTATGACAGCCACTCTTGGCTTCCCTGATGTCTGGTCTTGAAGACCTGAAATGCCCTCCTCATCCTGCTCAGATCAATTCCATACTAGGTTGTTTCATGTGAATTCCCTGAATGTGACAATATGGACAATTATTTGGAAGAAAACAAGAGTCAATATGATAGAGAGTGAATATCTCCAACTGTCTAGTTTTGAAATTTTTGTCTCTTACATTGCTTTCTTGTGATCCGCTTTGCTCTGTTTTGTTGTGTTTAATTCTACCCTTTTGATATAATTGCATGTATATGTGCATGGGTAAGATGGATGACCATATTGCTGTTTTTGTCAGATTGTGAAGCAGAACTGTTAACAGTCTCACTGTTTGAATGTCTACTTTACATGTTTTAACTTTGTAAATTGAACAACTATTTCCAAGAAGTCAGCATGTAATTAGTCAAGCAATAATTTCTTAGGGTTTTTTTTTTTTGTTTTTCTTTTCCTTTTTTCCTTGGAACACTGTATTTTTGCTACCCTTTATTGTGTTTTGTTTTGTTTTTTTCTCTTTAAATAAAATTATTAAAAAAAAAAGAAAAGAAAAAGAGACACTAAGGTACCCAGTGCTGATTCCATAGTGTCATGCTGTGAAATCCAGCAATACTATTATTCTTTGTTCGAAGTGATTTTATTCTGTTTTGTATTGTTTAATTTCAACATACATGAAAGTATGTATGAGAGAACGAGAGACATTATGGTAGCCATTGTTGACTTCCCTATTGTCTGGTTTTGATGACCTAAAATGCCTTCATCATCCTGTTCCGATCAGTCTAATAGTATTTTGTCACTGTGTGTGAAGATATGGACAACTATTTAGAAGAAAACGAGACAATATGATAGTGAAGATCTGTTGTCTTGCTTTGAAATCTGTGTCTCTTATATTGTTTTCTTCTGATGTGTTCTGTTCTGTTTAATTTTACCCTTTTTAAAATAAAATGTAAAAAAAGAACAATGAGGCAAAGAAATAAAAGAGGAAGTCAAATTATCATTATTTATAGATGACACAGTCCTCTATATAGAAGACAGTGATAAAAATAGCTTAGTACTGGCATAAAACAGACAAGCAGATCAGTGGAACAGAATGTAGGATGCAGAAATAACTACAGGCATTCAGATGTGATCTTTGACAAAGGGACCAAAACCATATGCTAAAAGACAGTCTCTTGACAAACAGTGATAGGAAAACTGGCTATCCACATGCAAAGGATTGAATCTAGACTTATATCTCATCATGTACTAAACTAAAATAAAAATGAGTCAAAGATCCAATTAAAAATCTACTGGAAGATAAAATAGGTAAAACAGAAGTTTGTGAACAGAAGCCCACTTTGTGAACACAAGCTCTCTCTCAAGAAATAGCATCAATAACTAACAAATGGGATATTAAAGTAGAAAGCTTCTGCATAACAAAGAGAACAACTAACAGTGAAGAGACAATGTAAAGAATGGGAAAAATTTTTGCCAGATACTCTTCAAAGGATTAGTATTTAGAATTTATGAGGAACTCAAAAAGCAGACCCTCCCAAAGAAAAGCTCCAATAAAAAAAGGTAACTGAAGTGAATAGACATTTCTTAGAAGTACAAATGGCTAATATATACATGAAAAAATGTTCAACATCTCTGGCCATTAGAGAAATGCAAATTAGAACAACAATGAGATTCCACTGTACACAGATAGAATGGCCATCATCAAGAAATCAAATAATAGGAGCCCGGGGAATAGCTCAGAGCAGCACGAGGTCATGAGTTTGATCTCTGGTGCCACAAAACAAAAAAAAAACAAAAAAAAAAAAAAGAAAGAAATCAAATAATAATGAATGTTGGAGAGGTTGTGTGGAAAAATGAATCCTTCTACACTGTTGGTGAGAATGAAAACTAGGACCACCGTTACGGAAATCAGTATGGAGATTGCTCACAAACTTAAATATAGAAATTCCATTTGACCCAGCTATTCCCCTGCTAGGTACCTTTCCCAAAGAGTTAAAGACATCATATTACAGTGATATATGCATACCTATGTTTACAGCAGCATAATTCATAATAGCTAAATTTTGCAAGTAGCCTATATGCCCATCAACAGATGAATAAATAAAGGAAGTATGGCATTTACACCCAACAGAGTACTACTCTTCATAAGGAAGGATAAATGAGTGATCTGTAGAAAAATGGGTATACCTTGAGACCCTAAAGTGAAATAAATCAGATACATAAGCTTAGATATTACATCATTTCTGTTACATAAGAAATCCAAAATATATATGTTATATATATATATAGTAAAATAGAAGATAAATAACAGGAAATGGGGAGATAAATGTGTTTCAAAAGGGAAGAGCACCAAGAGATGGAGGGAGGTGAAAAAGGGGAGCAGAAGGGGGTCAAAAAGGAATTAAAATGTGTTATATACACATACCAACCAACTCGTCATGAGAAATGTGATCTTACATACTGCAAAAATGCACTAAAAATGAAAAAAAAGCTTACTGTGCCACAGAAGGTGGGTCACTGCAGCATCCCACAGAAGATGAGCCTGGCTTGGACAAAAGATCGGCCTGGCATGGCACCATGGGGACGGCAGTGGACTCTGGGTATAGATTATGGGATGTGGTAAGAGTGTGAGGGATACAGATTTGAGGAGAGATTTAAAGACCATGAGGTTTTCAGCATTGGTGGCTGATGTTACATTTAGTAAGGCAGGAACACAATAGAAAATATGGAAAGGAAGATAAAAACCAGTTTTGACGTGTCAAACATTTAATGGTAATAGTGTTGCCAATGGCTTTTCCATGAGTGTGGAGCCGCAAAAGGGACAGTGTAGGAAATGGTTTGAGGTAGTAAGATCTGAGTAGCACTTTAGAGGACGGGAGTGTGAATGCATACCACCACCCCAGCTTTCCTGAATGTCAGGCACTGGAAAACACCAGTTCTAACTCAGGTCTGTCTGCTGCTGACACCGAACATTCTACTCCACACCCACGGTCTCACAAGCCCCCTAAGTTGACGTCTCCAGCTGTCTCTCTTATGTGTGTACATGGTCACCTCAGCATCCTTTTGAAGAATCACGTTTAACGCTAAGTTCATGATTTTTCACCCTCAACCAGCTTCCTTCTCCACTGTCCTGCTGATCAGTGACACAGCCATTCTTACCAGCAGCTGAGCATGAATCTCACAACGCTCAAGTCCCTCTCATCTCAGCAATCACTCTTGACTTCTTTCAGCTTCTATTTGAAATGATGTCTGCCTAGGTCCTCTTTTTTATATACCATTCCAGAGCTTTACCAGCTGTGGTATCCTGACACCAGGATGACATGCCTCATGGCTGTCATCTTGCACACTTACAGAGCTGAGGTGACAGTTCCTTCAATTCTGAATCCTTGCCTCGACTAGTTGCCCTAAAAGACAGTTGGACTTCCTTCCCACGTGTTCAAATAACTATTTCAGAGTTAACGTATTAGCTCCCATGTGACAGGCATTGTGTCAGGTCTTTAAATACTCAACTTTCACAAGATCCCTAGGAGGTAGAAACTGCACTTAACAAGAAGCATCTAAGGTTTCTAGAGACCGTCCAAGGCTACCGAGCTGGAGAGACTTGTGGGAGGAACTGGCACCAGTCAGCTTGACCCTAGGGTGGGGAATGGTGCTCCCTGAGCACCTGCGTCTCTTGCCTCTCAACCTCCACCTTTCTCTCCCAACAAAGCCAGCCCCACCCAGCCCTGGGAGTTTTTTCTTAATTTTATCTGATGTTATTATTATTTTTTGGCACAGAAGTCGAACTCAGGACCTTGAGCTTAACCAGGCAGATGCTTGTACCACTGAGCTATTTCCCTGGCTTTAGTTTGACCTGAATAGTGTTCTCCTGCCCATGCTAGCATCTCTTTCCTTCAAAAGACCCCATCACTCGCAATGCTCTGGACTTGCTTTAAGGATTCTGTAAGTATATATTATAACAAATTTTATTGGTACATTTTTGACATACATAATGATCACATTCATCACAGGGAATTTGTACCTGTATGATATATCTTAATTAATTTTTCCCATTCCCCTGCCCCTTCTTTTTAACCCTTCTTTCCTTCTCCATTTATAAAACTTTGTCTTTTCTTTTCTTTTCTTTTCTTTTCTTTTCTTTTCTTTTCTTTCTTTCTTTTTGGTCTTTTTGAGACAGGGTCTTGCTATGTAGTTCAGGCTGGCCTTGGGCTCACTTTGTAGCTCAGGCAGGTCTCGAACTTGCAATGATCTTGCTTCAGCCTCCTGAGAAAATTTTGTTTCTATCATTTTCCTTCTATTCTTTTTTTTTTTTAAATCTCTTTCCTTTACTTCCCTGCTCCTACCCCCTTCCTTATTCTCCTTCCCATTTGAACATTTTCTTCCTACTTCCCAATATCTAGCCTCCATTTTGGTCCTTATTTACCCTTTGAGTTTCTCACACAAGAGAAACTGTGCAATATTTGATCATGTGAGTCCAATTTATTTCACTTAATATGGTCTCAAGGTCCATCCATTTATCTATAAATGTCTCATTTATCCTTCCTTATGGTATACTAGTACTCCATGGTATAAAAAAACCACTTTTTTAAAAAATCCATTCATTTGTTGATGGGCGTTTGAGTTTTAACTCATAAACTCTGCAGCTGTAAACATGGGTGCACATATATTCCTATGTATGATGCTTTTGATTCTTTTGGTGAGATACTCAGAAGGACAATAGCTGGGTCAACTGGAACCTCTAGTTTTGGTTTTTATTTTTTGAGGAATCTCCACACTGACTACATCAGTCTACACTACCCCAACAGCTGAGAACGGTTCCTTTTTCCTCACAGCCCCATCAGCATTTGTTATTAGTTGATATCTTGATGATAGCCATTTTCTGGAGTGAGATGGAATCTCAGTGTTGCTTTAATTAGCATCTTTCAAATGAACAGTGATGTTGAACATTTTTCACATATTTATTTGCTGTTTGTACTTCATCTGAGAAGTGTCTATTCATTGCAGATGCCTATTTTTGGATTGGGTCTTTCAATTAAGGGGGGGGTTTGGTTTTTTCTGAGTTCTTTATATATTCTAGATATTGGTTCTTTGAGGAACAGCTGGCAAACATTTTTTCCTAGTCTGTCAGTTGTCTTTTCATTCTGTTGGTGGTTTCTTTTGCTACGCAAAAGCTTTCTTATATGATGTGATCCCAGTTACTGACTCTTTGTAATACATCCTGTGTGATGAGAATTTTGTTTACAAAGTCTGTGCCCATACCTATGTCTTTGAGAGTCTGACCTAGTCTATGTTCCAGTGAATGAGGTGTAGTTCTAGGTTAAACCTTCGGCATGTGGAAAGCCAATTTTATCTTCTTTCTTTCTTTCTTTCGGTACCGGGAATTGAACTCACGACCTCCCACTTGCTAGGCAGGCGCTCTGCTGCTGAGCCACATGCCCGGTTGCCCAGACACCCTTTATTAAAGTGGCTATCTGTTTTTCAGTAAAGGTGTTTGGCTTTTTTATCAAAGATAAAATATCTGAGTGTATTTGGAGTTGTTTCTGCATAAAGATCCTGTATTTAGTTTTTAATGTATGAAAATGGGAAAGAATTAATTTCTTTGTGGCACAGATTCAGCAATGATAATGACAGCAATGGCTATCTGCTAGAGAGGTGCCAAAACAGCTACAGGTTGAATGATATCCTGCAAAAAGATACGTTGATGTTGTAATCCCTAGAACCTCTGATTGTGACCTTATATGGAAACGAAGTTCTTGCAGATATAATTAGATGAAGTCATATGCGATACAGTGGGTCTTTAATCTAGTATGACAGATTTTCTCACAAGAAGATGAGAAAGCACACAGAAGAGGCTGCTAAGTCGCGACAGAAACAGACCGGAGGGATACCACTTCAAGGCAAGGAACAGTAAGAATTTCTGAGAAACAAAGTGAAAAGAGGGAAGAAATGCCTCTTCCCTAGAGCCTTAGCAGGGAGCTCAGGTCGGCCCATTCCTGGGCTTCAGCGGCCTGGCCTTTGGAACTGTGAGACAATAGCTTTCTTTTGTTTCAGGCCACCGTTTGTAGTTCTTAGTTACAGCAACTCTAGGAAACTAATACACAGAAGAAACTGCTCGTTTTCTATTTTCTTTTGAAACACTAAGTATGTGTACACATACACACACACACACACACACACACACTCTTCTTTTGTACTATCCTGTTCTACTAGTCCTCACTGTGAGGACCAGCAGTATACTGTACCCATTATTATAGGATCTGGAAAATGGTGTTAGGGGAGTATTGCTACTTTTAAGTTTTATTCATTAGGATTTCTACTATCTTGTTACACAGTCATAGTAGATTAAAAAGGAAGTCTTTCCAATACGTCTATGGCATCTTCTTAGAGGATGCGAGGAAAACGTTGAGGACAAGGAGGCAAAGATCCGTAGGTACGCCTGTTTCCCACACCCCATGTTTGCCCAGGGGATGGAACTCATCTCTGCCAGATAAAGTGGTTTTCTTTTTTTAACCCTAGGATTCTGTGATATCTGGAGCCCATACTTAAGAAGGAAGAAGTTTAAAACTTTCCATTTAAACCACTTAAAATGAGAGGATTTACAAAGATCCTGTTTAATGTTCAGCTGACACATTGTCAAAAACATTTATCATGCAACCTTTTGAAGTTTCTTCCACTCCCTTCTACTTATTAAAGCTCAGATTGCAGTTAGTTATCAACAACAAAGCATACATGTGATAGTGTTTTTATAGTCAGCCATTCAGTTTAATTCTGAACCACTAAGCAAAATTCAGCTCTCCTGATCACAAAAAATGATTAGTGACCTAGTTTTCATGTTGAATGCATACCACAGTTGATTTCTGAGATCACATCTACATGGGCCAAAAGAGAATGCCAAGGACTTGGAAATTTCATTTAAGTGTTTTATGATTCTCCAAATTATGAAAATTTTCAGCTATAAGAAGATGCTATTTTAGCTAGGATGCAGTTCTTTCAATGCAAATGAGAAAACAGTGACTTATGCTATTTATTATGCTTATGTTTATTCTCTGGCAATTTAAGGCCTGATGTAAATTTCTTCAGAAAGAGAATAAACTCCATATTTGGGATTCAAGCGGGATCAAAACTCTGGAAACTACAACTTAATAATATTTTTGAGTTCACACAATGTATTAGACCTCATGTAGAAGGTAAAAAGTTGGGTGAGACATGGTCTCATCTTTGAAGGAAATGACATTATCACGGAAGGTATGAGATAAGGACCAAACACAGGACAGCACAGTAAGTATCTTAAGCAGTCAATTTAGAGAACATAACAAAAAGAATAGATGAAGAAGTTCAAAGAGACCACAGGAAGGAAACAGATAAATCCAGAATGTGGGACATTCTACAGGACAAGTTAACTTGCTTTCTGAAAGAAGTCAATGCCTTGGCAGAAAAGTAAGAAAGGTTCTGTTTTAGATTTTAAAAAGACATAAAAGTCTTTACAACCAAATGTAATGTTTGCATCTTGCATGGATCCTAATTCAGACAAGCCAACTATAAAATAGCATTTTAAAGTCAATCTGAGACACCTAATTATGAAACAGCCATTAGAAAATGCTAAAAGAACAGTTTTCCTAGGTATGACAACGGACAGGATTGTGACTGTGCAAGACAATGCCAATGTTTTCTGAGAGACATTCTGGGATACACAGGGTAAAATGATGCAATACCTGAGTTTCCTGCCAAATATTTTAGCAAAAAAAGAAAAGAAAAGAAAAGAAAAGAAAAGATAAATACATTCAACTTTTGATAGTTTTCATATGGCACATCACAGTACTAGTCTTTCTATTTTTTGGTATGATTGAAATTTTTTATAATATAATTTTGAAAATCAATGCTTGATATGGTGGCGCATACTTGTAATCTCAACACTCAGGAGACTGAGGCAGGAGGACTACTGTGAGTTTGAGGCCAGATGGGGCTACATAGTGAGTTCAAGGGCAGCCTGACCTACATAGAGAGACCTTGTCTCAAAAAACAAACAAACAAATAAACAAGCAGTCAAATACTCAAAGAAAACCTATATAAAGTGACATGAGAAGAAAAAAATACATTAAAATCAAGAAAATCTTAGAGTAGGAAGGGCATTTGAGAAAAGTCTTGAATAACGGTGGCATTTTGACAGGTAGGAATTGGGAGGAAAGAATTGTTTCCCAGGAAATGGCACTTGCAAAAGAAAATAAAGAGGAAAATGGGGATATGCTAAGTGGAGATGGTACAGTCCATGGAGGAGGATCTAGAGTAGGAGAAGGGAAGGTGGGCTTACAGTGGGAGGGTTCATTAGGTGAGAAGGAGAGTGGTCACACTCTTGTGGACAGCCACTGGATACCACCAAGAAAGCCTTCACATTCTGTTCTGTCTAGAGCACAACTTTGCCACTTTACACGTAACCTCTCTCTCTACACATCCTTCCCATCCCAGCTTGAACATCGTCCTCTCAGAGCACCTTTCTAGTCAGGCCTTCGTATGTCCTCCATAGTATCCCATGACCATGCTGTGTAGCTCCTAGCAGCTTTACGTTTGTATATTTGTCTGATCAGCCACATTTTCCATGAAGGCAGGAATAATTCTTGGCATTGAGGGACTTTAAAGACCACTGATTTAAAAGGTCATTTTCTTGGGAAATGAAACTCACTGACAGTGAAAGTAGATCAAATTTGTATTATTTATGAATTCCAATCTCACGTTATGCTGGTGATCATGAACATTTATGCTCCTAAATACACAGCAAGAATTACATTAATGTTGAAATTATGAGACATCTAATTTGATTTGTCTACTTTTTTTTAAGATGAAAGTTTTGGAAGTTTTTCACTGGTTTTTAAGAAAAAAGTTTGTGTTAAGAAAATGTAAAGGATTAACAAATTTTTTAATTACTGCATTTATAATTAACATATATTATCAGAAAAGTAAGCATTTTATCCTTTAGCACTATTACATAATGAGCTAAAAATATGGCTTTTCATAAACAACAACTTGTTGATATTTTACCACCCTTCAAAATAAATTTAAAGATAATAATGTTTAGGTGAATCAGAACTTGATGAACTCTACAAGAAGCAGCTTGAATCAAAAGAAACCTGGCACATTTAAGATAAGATTGAAAATATACTTTCAAGTAAAAACCAACTGGTACTTAACAGTACTAGCTTTCAACAGTGTAGTTCAAAATTTGTTTAGCCTTAGCTTTCCAGAAAAACCTTTTCTTTCCTAATAAATTATGCCCATAATGAAACTGGCAAAGGTAGCATGGCTCCTTTAAAGTGAACTGTCACAACTAATACCTAAAGTGCATTTCTTTTCAAAATTGATAAAACTCATTTTAATGCACTGTAAGACCAGTATCCTTAAAAGAGATATGATCTAGGAAATTTGACCTTTTCAATTAATTTTTAAAAATTGCGCTTTCTCATTGATGTATGGTTAGCACAGTTTACTAGCCCAACTTCTTAACAGTTGGCCATTTGGTCTCCCAGGAAAGAATCAAACTCTTTTGTTCTAGGGCTGATTTCAATTTTTAAACATTTATGTTTTACTTGGGATTATAAACTGATACATATTAATTGAAGAAAAATTCTCTAAAAAGTGTCAATAGAAAAATAAAAGTTCCACAATCTTTGAGCTCAAACGTAAGCACTTTCAGCACAATGCCTTCGCCCCATGTCTTTCTCCTCACGCATACAGAACTGGCTTGATGAACCGTAGGGCCTGGAGAGCATAATCGTGAAAGCCTCTCCGTCTTGTCTCCCACTGTTTCTTTAATCCTGCTTAGTGGAAGCAGCTCTCCTCTATGCTCTTTGGTGAGAACTCAGAAAGGGCTCTTCATTTTTCAGGTCACTCTAGTCCTACAGTGATTTTAATTTGCACACAAAGTCTTAATCTACTAAATTCATTCTTAACATAAATTTGAATGGCCCCTAAAAGCAACCCAGTCTGAGGCAGGGCATCACTGCAGTATCCCACTGGACATGGGCCAAGGTACTTTCGTTCCTGTTTGTCTTGAAGCCGGAGACACGAGCCCCGGGGGGGGCCCTGGTGCTGCCCTCCCCCCGCAGCGCGGCTGGCAATAGAGGATGTGGGGATCTCCTTGCCACACCTTTCTGTGGTTACATTGTATTCATCTCAAAATTGTACCACTCCACGCTGTCTTCATCCTGACTTCAGGGTTTTAGTTCCTGGTTGCTGTTCTCTTTGTACATTGCTCTTTGCCTACAGCCTGCATGGTGTGGTTCTCACTACTTCCCTCGCCCTTCTACAGATGAGGGTCACACGTAACAGCAATCGCCCCTAAACAGGGTAACAGGATGTCCAAACTACAGGTTTATTAGAGGGTAAAATATTGAATCTGCCACTTGGTTCTAATAAAAAATTATTTTAATGAAATATATACATATATTTAACAATAATTATTAGGGTTGGTGATTTAGACCAGTGGCGTAAGTGCCTGCCTGGTAAGCACAAGGTTGAGTTCAATCCCTTGCACCAAAATAAACAAATAAATACAAAGAAACAATAATTCTTAGATATTCAAATTTTAATTTGTGGATAAAATCATCATTTGATCCCACATAAAATTACATGCTCTGGGTATGTATTATCAGTCTACATGGACAAACAATCCCATTCAAGTGTGAGGAGCATTCAGCGTACCTCCCTTGAGAGTCCTACAGCTGAAACCTCTCTCAGCTTCTAGTACTAGGAAACACTGTGATTTTCCTAAAAACTTGACTTGGTTTCCATTAAAGACACTGACTACTGAAACTTACTGAATACATTAGTCACTTTCCTGTGGCAAAACCGCAGCTTAAAGGAGAGGTTTATTTGGCTTGCAGTTTTAGTGGGCTCACTCCATGATGGAGGGCCTGGCTGGAGGTTACACTGGGGAGGGGTCAGGTGTTGTGGTCAAGGTAGAAACAGCATGGTAGAAGAGCATGTGAGAGGACAGTTCTTTACTCCAGGAAGCAGAGAGGTAAGGGAGGAGTCAGCGACAATCATACCCTCTTCTAGGTCAGCCCCCTAGTGACTCACGTCCAACCAGGCCCCAACTCCTACTATCACTGCTAAGTGGAGCACCCTCCGCATCCAGTCACCTTCCAAAAGCCCCACCACTCACTACATGAGAATTTTAAGGGACATTCTAGATGGAAACCACCATACTCAATCTCTTGTCTTTATCTGCTATGCAGCTCAAATCTAATGTGTGAGTTTACTATCGACAGTTTTATTAGCTTTTATTGAAAGCCTTTTCTTTTGGGGGGGGTACCAGGAATTGAACTTATGACCTCGTGCTTGCCAGGCAGGCAAGCATTTTCTTTATGAATTCCATTTTTGGTCTCATATTATTTTTCTACTTCGCTTTACTTTGATTTTATTTCTAGTTATCGTGGGGTATCAAATGCAATTGTTAGTATACATGACCTCAATAGATTTAATTATAATTTTTATCACAATTAGACAATGAGAAATAGTTGACTGTTTACCAATATAATTTTATATTTAATTTTTCTTTTATTAAATTTGATTTTAAAGGAATAAAACAAAACAATACAATGAAACAAAACAAAACAGTGAGGACAATGTTTGATTTCAAACTCACGACCTCACGCTTGCCAGGTAGGTGCTTATGCCACTGAGCTAAATCCCCAGCCCTGTTTTCTAAATAGATACTCAGACTACCAGCTTTAGGTCTGCAAAGTCAATCAAACAACACAAGCATTAAGTTCTTTCTTTACTTCAGTTGCTATCATCTCAGCCTGCATTCCTCCGAATTGGCCAGTTGCCTATGGGGGCGGGGCTGGGGAAGAACCTTCTCTCTGTGCCAGGCACTGGCTGACTCAAGGAGACGGCGCTGTTTCCGCTGTGGCCGACTAGATTGCTGCTAGCACACAGAGGGTACTGCTTCCTGGTTCTCTCCCTTGCATTTTTCTTTTGTTAAATGTTTGTGTTTATGTTTCTCATGGGAACTCTCTATTAGGACCATCTAACCATGTCATGCTGATCAAACTATGATTCTCAAACTTTTTGAAATTCATCAGGTCTTTGTCAAATACCTGAGTTAAAATATTTTCAACATAAATCTTTGTGCCTTACTTTTCTTCCTTACTGTAATCACAAAAATGACAAATAGCAATGAACTATGAGAACTACAAGAGGCCTGGGAATTCATTTATGATCTTTAGAAGAATGAATGGATTCCAATTTATGCTATGTCACTATTAAGTATGATATGTCAACTTGACTGGATAAAGAAATGCCCGTGGAATTAGTGAAGCACACTTCTGGGTATGCCTGGCAGGTCATAAAGGTGTAAATGGGTATGATATATGTTTCCTGTTCCCTTCCTCTCTGGCACTGATCCTGGGCCCTGCTTGCCAGCTGTAATGAGCTAAGCACCTTTGCTCCTCAAATCCTTTCCACTGTGGTGTTTCTGCCTTGGAGCCAGTTGACCATGAACTGCTTCTACCAAAACCATACACCAAATTAAACCTCTCCTCCTTTAAGTTGGGGAGGAGATGGGATATTTTGTCCCAACAACAGAAAAGCTGTCTAATAAACGTTTCATGTATCATTTTCATTATCTGAAGATCACATGACAACACTTAACACACCCTCCTCCCAATACTAAAGTAATGTGTGCTCACTGAATATTCTGGCAAATATAAGGGGCGAAATGTGACAAAAAGAAAATACCACTGTCGTTTTCCCCTGCAGTCCAAAGATTCCTACTGCTCAATTTAATTTGCACAAGAAAGTCTGTCTGGTGCTGTGGTGAGTCCAAAGCCCTTCCCTGCTTCATCACAGGGAGCCACCCTCAAACCAACATCTGAAAGCCATACTGTGAAAAGGCCCACTACCACCCAACACTCATTTAACAGGTGCCAAATGCCCATTGTGCCCACTGGGGCAATTCCTGAGAGGTCAGAAATGAGGAAATCAGAGCATGAAATTAATGGTTCTTTCCCTTATGGGGCAATTATGATAATTTTTACATAATTCATTGACATGATATATGGCAGATGAAGAGTAAGACAAAAATAAACACCTCCTTATCAGCTTCTTTTAGGTCTCTAAGGAGACTGAAATATTCTGTATTAATAAGTCAGGTGGAAAGTAGCCTGGAGAAATGTCTAATATTTTTCATATCTAAAGCAGGAATAGTTTGAAGTACTTTTGAAATATGGCATATTAAACCTGCTTGCAGAAATAACATAAAACAGGACAGTGATATCCGCATCACCATCCTCACTGCGTCAGTCCCGCCCTCTCCCATTCGACTGGCAGGGCCCAGACAAACATGTAATTTCTGCTGCTCTGTGAAGCTTCAAAAGCGTTTTGAGCAACAAAAAAAGCCTTCTGCTTTCTCACCAGAAAATGTAAATAGTGACCAAAATAGTACTAGAAAGCAAGCTGCATTACAACTGTCTGGGTTGCACTCCAATTTTCACTTTTGATGGGAAGATGGCAGCAAGTCTGTCCTCTGTGCAGATGGGTTCTGCAGGTGACATTCCAAAGGAAGAGCTGGGTGGCACAAGGCCACGTTTCTTGGCAGCACAGAACTCTAATGAGGTGGGAGCTCAGGCCCCAAATCACCTGTACCAAGAAGAATTAGCTAATGCTGGTTCAGGGAGCAAAAAGCACAGCACAAGAAATATGAAAGGCAAATATAAAGCACAAAATAAAAGGGAAACACATTCAAAATACAGTATACTGATTGCCCATAAAGCACAAAATAAAAGGGAAACACATTCAAAATACAGTATACTGACTGCCCATAAAGCACAAAATAAAAGGGAAACACATTCAAAATACAATATACTGACTACCCAAACTGCACCATAATCTGCATATATCAGTCATTTTCACTTTTCCTGTGTGTGTTTTTGGCTTCTGAGCTTTACAGTAAGGTAAGAAGATGGCATATGACAACAGAGTATTCTGGTGGCTTTCAGGAAATGTGCAATATGAGAGGTAGGGATAGCCTGGCCTTGCAGAAGGCAGTGGTGGTCTAGGGTGTACCAGGTATGCAGACAATTAGAACCTGCTGATAGAATTCAAATTATTACGTAGCCTTCTGAAATTGCTGTTTTTATTCTGGGCAACTACAAGTCCAAATCTGCAAAGGATACAAATTATATTAACTTTAGAAACAAAAACATAGAAAAATCTAAAAATAGTTATTTTAGGAAAAACTTATACTGTCTAAAGAACACTTTAGAATTTATTTTAAGAGACACACCAAATTTCTGTTCTACAATCTAGTCCGAATTCTAGAAATTATTTATTATTGTCAGAACTCTTAAAGGAAAAGTTGCATTTTGCACTTTTAGAAACCAGGTATCTCCAAACAATGGCGTAAGCAATTCAAGCCTGAAGGCATTCTCAGCTGCAGTAGAATTTATATTAACATGTTCCATTTTTTTAATTCCTAGAAAAATGCTGACCTTTATGCCTGGGCTCTCATTGGGAAACATAATTTGCTCAGTTAAAAAATATGTATATTTTAGGACTTGCAACCACATTACATTTAGAAGTCTCTGCTATGAATTTAAAAACTGGCCTATTCGAGGATGTCAAGAGCCACAGGCAAGCAGCTGGGGCTGGCTGGATAGCAACAGTAGCACCTGCTCTCTTTAATCTGTAACGATAGAATAGATAGAAAACAAGACAGTCTCAGAAGACAGAAGAATTCCAGAACCACACTGGAAACAGAACAAAAATAAGGCCTTGAAATTTACTTGCTGATTCTCAAAAATGCCACATTACGACCACTGTCCTTAGTTTTTATCTTTTCTTTTCATGAGCAGTTTCTCCTGTTTAGCTTTTGGATCCTCGCTCTTCCCTGACTCCTAGGTTAACTAAAGGCAGATATTTCAAAGTACACATTCTCATTTAGTATCTGCAGCACATGAGTTATGCTTTATAAATGCTACAAGCACTGTTCTGAAAACATATTTTAAAAATTCAAGTCCTTTTTTCCCATTTTCCTCCAGCTTTGGGGTTCTAACTTTCTGCACACCATTTCTGGAAAGCTAACAACTTGAGAGTTTGTGTCCCAGTGGGGGCATAGATGGCTTACAGGGAACATGTTCAAAAGGGTAGCTGACTTCTTGGCTAGGAAGAAGTAAAACAAAACCAGGGAAACTGACTGAATGGTCCTGTGCTTTGAAAATCATTTAAGGTGGCAGAGTTACTCTTTAAAAATCCAGGAAAGAAGAATTTTTTCTTTTGCTATAAATACTTTTTTCCTGAGAATTTTTCTCTATTAATATAAAATTTGGCTCATCTCTTCAATTTTCCATATATGACTTAAGTGAAAATACTGGGGTAAAATGTGATATTTTGCTATCACATTTAACTGGAAGTAGCATTTAATATTTTAATTTTAATTAAGTAATTATTATTTTTCTGTAGAATATAACCCATCATTAAATTTTGCAAAGGGTCTCTTTCAACTTGTCCTATTATAGTACCTCCCTCCACAAGATTCTTAATTTAACATCTATTTCAGTAGTAAAAAAATATGGATTAAATTCTATGGATTTTATTTTAGGAGAGTTCAGTTTAGTTTTCTTTTTTGGGGGAGGAGACTGTCTATACTGATAAAATGAAAGGAACTCTCATGTCATGAAAATTTAGCCTCAACGTAATTTTTAAAAGCTCCGATGGGCTAGGGATTTAGCTCAGTGGTGTAAGCGCCTGCCTGGCAAGTGCAAGGTTGTGAGTTGAATCCCCGGTACCAAAAAGAAAAAAAAAAATGGGAAAAAACTTGGATAAACGTCATAAGAAGAAAGGAAAGACATTCTAACTTTGCAGCTTTTAGACCCGTATGGGACTGACAACTAAAAAAGGGTAGACTAGAAAAAGTTCTTGTCTTGGGATAAATCCTGAAAACATGACTGTCCTTTTAATCCTAAAAATTTTGCCATAGCAATTTAGAGAAACTCTATCAATAATTTGCTTCAGACAGAGGTAGAGAGAAAAGAGAAGAAAAAAGGAGTGGAAAACATGGAAAGCATAGAATTTTTGAATGTTTAAGATTTCTTGTTTTCTCTACATACGTGTTACTATACCATTTAAAAATGAAAGTGCAGGGTCGGGGGTTTAGCTCAGCGGCATAAGCACCTGCTTGGCAAATGCAAGGTTGTGAGTTCAATCCCTGGCACCAAAATAAATAAATAAATATAAAAAATAAAAATAAAAAAGAAAGCGCTTTCTAAAGAGAGTAATATTTTCACTGTTCTGTACTTTGACATAAAGTGGACACTAGACAGAGGTGTACTTGGCACTTGGCTGTGAGCAGCTCTGTCCTCATGGAGCTGACAGCCTAGGGAGGAGCTGAAAAACCATGGCAACCAGTGTGTACCACAACAAGGCAACAAGAAGGTTTGTGGGCCGAGAGCAAGCCAACCTGAGGAGGCTGTGAGAGTGAAGGCAATCTTGCTACCGATGGATGTCTAGGACAAGATCTGCAGGATGAGTAGGAGTTGGGCAGGGGAAGGAGTAAAAGGGAAAGAAACAGCCAGTGCTGGAAGCTGTGGGTGGGGGGGGGGAGTTTGTCACAGCCGAAGAGTTTTCAGAAGGTCAGTGATGGTAAGTGTGGGGAGCAAGAAAAGAAGCGACAGGCAACAGATAAATGTGACAGGTGTGGCTCCAGGAACATTCTGTGAGCCTGGTTAGCACGCCTGCATCACACCCCCAGGGTTGTGAGGACCAATGAAGTAAAGATCACTCTGCATGTGCGTGGAGGGGAGTTGATACAGGTATACTGGGTGGATCCCGTTCAGGAGCAAGAGAGCTGCAGTCTTCCTGAATGAGGAGAAAGGCCTCGTGAATGCCAGGAAGAGTATGAACCCCAGTGAGAATTTGATGATCGCGTGACTGACAGCCTATGAGAAATGAAAGAAGAGAGGAGAGAAGGTTTAGAATTCTAGTTGGGTTAAACCAGCAGACACTGCCATGAACTGCACTTGGGAACACAGGGCCAGCAGTGGTGCATTAAAATTAAAAACATTAATTTTATTAGTACATTTTAGATATACATATTAATATTCATCATATAGAATTTGTACCTGTATATGATACATATTTCTTCTTGTATTTTTCCTTTTCCTTCTCCTCTCTTCAACCCCTCTTTCCCTCCTTATTTACAAAGGTTATTTCCATTTTTTTCTTGTGTTCTCTTTTTTCCTTTTCCCTTCCTTGCCCCATCCCTGCTTCCCATTTTCTTCCTATTTCACAATATCTATTATATATATTGGCCCTAATTTTATTTTTGGTTTCTCACACCAGAGAAACCATGAGATATCTGAACATGTATGTCCAATTTATTTCACTTAAGAATATGGTCTCAAAGTCCATCCATTTACTTAAAAATGTCTCGTTTATCCTTCTTTATGTCAAAGTAGTACTCTATTGTATAAAAGAATCACATCTTTATTCACTCATTGGTTGATGGGTATTTGCATTGTTTTCATGATTTAGCTATCAGAAACTGTGTGTGCATATATTGCTGTGGCGTGAAGCTTTTAATTCTTTTTTTTTTTAATCAGTACTGGGGATCGAACTCACGACCACATGCTTTCAAGGCAGGTGCTTATGCCACTGAGCTAAATCCCCAGCCCTGATGTTTTTAATTCTTTTGGGAAGATAGCAAGAAAGGTAATAGCTGGGTCAAATGGAACCTCTAGTTTTAATTTTGTGAGGAATCTCCACGCTGATTTCCACAGTGGTTTCACCAATCTACACTCCCCAATAGCCAAAAAGGGTTCATTTTTCCTCACAGTTCCACTGGTATTTGTTATCGGATGACTTCTTGATGATAGCCATTCTTTCTGGACTGCAATGGAATCTCAGTGTTGTTTTAATTTGCATCTCTCAAATGAACAATGATGTTGAACATTTTTTCACATACTTATTTGCTGTCTTGTAGTTCTTCATCTGAGAAGTGTCGATTCATTTCAGATGCCCATTTTTGGATTGGGTCTTTCAATTGTGGGAGGATCTGATTTTTTTTTTTTTTGAGTTCTTTTTTAAGGTAGTAGAAGTACAACAGAACAAGGCAGAACAAAGCCAATTGAGACAGTGCAGTGAATTTGGTACAGAACTTCACAGCAGGTTACTGGGATAAGAGTAATAGGTTCCATAGTATATCTCGTTATCTTCACAATAGTTGTCTAGTCAATTAAGTATAGCAAAATCAAACCAAAGACACAACATTATAAAATCAATTGGAAGAGAATATTGAATAGAGTAAAGCAATTAATCAGAATGAAAACAACACTTGCTTTTAAAGAGAAGATAGAAGAGACCCCCCCCCC
>PVJX010026498.1:0-25809 GCA_004027295.1 Dolichotis patagonum | reverse complement strand
TTACATGTTTTAACTTTATAATTGAACAACTATTTCCAAGAAGTCAGTATGTATTTTGACAAGTAATAATCTCTTAGGTTTTTTTGTTGTTGTTCTTTTCCTTTTTTCCTTGGAATACTATATTGTTGCTACCCTTTATTCTGTTTTGTTTTGTTTTTTCTTTCTTCTCTTTAAATAAAATTTAAAAAATTTAAAAAAAAGAAAGTGTCCAGAACAATGGGATAATTACATTTGTAGTGATACAGAATGATTTCTGGGAAACAGATACAGCATGTGTCTCTATAGCAATCATGTTTTAAAATTTAAATACTCATATCTTTATCATACTTCATAGATGAATTTCAAAAGCAGCTGTGCTTCTGTGAAACTTTTCATTTATACGAATACCTAAAAGAGTCAAATAATCCCAGCACTCGGGAAGCTGAGGCAGGAGGATCGTTGCATGTTAGAGGCCAGCCTGAGCTACATACTGAGTTCAAGGCCAGTCTGAACTACATAGTAGGACCCTGTCTCAAAAAGCCAAAATAAATAAATAAATAAAATAGTCAAGAATAACTGATGGTGGGAGAAAATCACAGCTGATTTACTCTACAGGGACGAGGTGGGGATTGACAGGGAAGGAACATAAGGGTATATTCTCATGTGACGGCAGTATTCTATGTCATGATAAGGGTTTCAGCAACACAGACCTACAAATCTGTAGGAATTCAGAGTCTAGACGTCTTAGCCACTTTTCTCATGGCTGAGACGAAATACTTGACAAAGGTTTGAGTAAAGGTTTATTTAGCTCACCATTCATGAGGTTTATGCTCACAGTCAGCTGGTTCCAAGGCAGGGTGGCATGGCAGACAGGCCTCACAGAGAAGAAACAGTTCATAGTGGGTAGAAGGTAGTAAAGTAAGCAAGGAATGACCAGAGCTCTTTCTGTCCCCTCTGACTTATCCAGGGCTACCTGTCATTAGGGTAGGTAACAGGCACAGCCTTAATCTTTGTACCCTTGATTCTAGCATTGCACCATGAATCAATCCCAGTGTCACACGCCCTAGGTCCAACTACTTCTGAAAATCCCCAGCCGTGACTGCATGAGGATTTGTAGGGATACCTAGACACAAGACGTAACACTGGACATGTAAGGTTTGTATCTTTCATTGTATGTAAATTTTATGTAAAAAGAAAAGGCCAAAACAAATACTGAATACCAATTTAATAGACTACATGTTTATTTAGGAAGAAATGCCCTGATGCCTACTCTTCACTTGAAAATGCACCAAATAAATGAGATCAACTGATAATGAACAAAGAGATGGGTAGACAGATAGTATGTGCTAAAGCATGGGTAATAAAATGTTAATACTAGAACCCAAGTGGCCAGTATTCTGGTGGTCTCTATAAAGCATTATTTCAACTTTTATGTATGTTTGAAAGTACAGATAAAAACAGTAGGAAAACGGGGAAAGTACAAATCTGCTCTGTTCATTCAACAGAATATCCTCTCTTGATTAAATTAATTGAATTAAAATGGTGTGTTCTATCCATTAGCATATAAAAGAGAAGGTCTTGGGCTGAGATCCAAAAGACACAATTGAGGGAGATACTTTACTGACTTTGAATAGTAAACTAACATACGCATACTACATGCTGAGAATCTCTTTCCAACCCAGCCCTGTTCTTTCATTTGTCACTAAAAATCCTGGCAGCAACCTTCAAATCCCAGACAGGATATTGGAGGAGTCCTCTCTGGGGAACATGATTATCCAGGAAGGAAAGGCGAAAAAATACAGATAACAGGGTTCACCAACTATGGGCGAGACTGCACACAGCAGAGTGCCGCTCACTGATGCCAGCACCCCTCCATGTGCTTATCTGGTTTTAAGTCTCTCTTTCCTCTCCTTTTCATGCCTTTCTTCCTCCTCTGTGTCCTCCTCCTCCTTCTCTCCTCATCCTCTTGCTCTTTTCCTTCTTCCTCTTCTATTCTTCTTTTCCTCCTCCTCCCTTTTCTTCTCCTTGTCCTATCCTCCTTCTCTCTCTCCTCTCTCTTCCCTCTCTCTTCTCTCTCTCTCTCTCTCTCTCTCTCTCTCTCATGAACCCCACCATATACACCAGCAGAAAATCCAAGGCTACTCAGGCATCTGAGGAAAGTATCCATCATGAGAAAAGGAGAAAAATGAACAAAAAAAACTTAGAAAAATGAGACTAAACAAAGAGAAGAAAATGTGCTCAAAATTAGCATTAACACTGTTAATGATATTCCACATATAAATCATGAGCATTCATAGAACAAAACAGTGCTCTTGGAAATTAAAAACACAAAATCCAGAATAAATCTCCAAAGACAAAGTGGGATATGAAATGAAGAAAAGTCCCCAGAAAGTAGGTCAGTTAGATAAGGAACTCTAAAATAGAAAACAAAACAATAGGAAAATCAGAAGAGAAGTTCAACAACCAGATAAAAAGTCTAGAAGGGAAGACTGAGATAAAAAAAAAAAATATGCTGAAGGCACAGCATTAGAAAATCTACAAAAAAAGGGACAAATGACTATTTTCCAAAGAGGAAAAAAAAATCACATCTCATAAAATAATCAGTAGTCAGAAGTGTTTTTAGAATTCTCAGTTTTAACCTTGAATACCAGAAGAAAATGGAGTGAATCTTCAGTTGTCTAAAGTAAAAGTGTAGAGTTTCATACCTACTAGAGTAATGGCTCTGTAAGAAACAGAAAATGGTTAAACTATTTGACTGGTACTGTCTCAAGAGGAGACTTAAACAACTGACAAAGACTTCCAGGGTAGAGTTAGAGATGAGTCCATGGAATAATGAAGTAAAAAGGATAACAAATAAAAATAAACCCCAGGGACTGTGCCAAAATTCTATAACAAAATAAAAGTATAGTTCGCTATTTGCCACAACTGTGGATAGGAGTCACAAGAGCTTAATAAGATAAATATTGAATATTAATCCAACTAAAATTGCACTATCAAAAAAAGGTAGCATAAGAACAGTGTGTATTTCTTTGGAGTTCAGGGAGAAGAGAGCCAAATCCCCATCCTTCCTGGTAGAAAGTCAGAAGACCATGGGCTAAACTGAACAAGATAGTCATGCAAATACATCTTATGGAGATGAGAGGTGAAGACCAACATGGTCACCCTGATGATTGCTACCTCTGGAATATAGGAGAGAGGCAGAGGAGGAATGAGCCCTGCTGAGGGGTTTTGCTAACAAATTTGATAAATTATTCCACTCTACTCTATGTACATATAAAACTCAGATAAAAATTAAAATGTTCAAGGATCCATTTGTTGACTCACTCTTTCCTAGAAGATAACAGCTTTGGTTCATCATTCAAAGCCTTCCGTACTTTTTCCTCTTCTCCTCCATGTTAATTTCATGACATCCTCATTTCTACAGTTGGACCACCTAAAATTTCAATTAGTTTCTTCAAACATTGCCACATTGGCAGTTCTCTTTACCTTCACAGATCAAGACCCGCACTGCAGTCATCTCCGAAAGCCTGCTGTTCATTGTCATGCTACGACACTTAGCACATTGTGTGGCTTCCACCTCTCTGCAGGTTTACCACCCCACCGTCAGCATCAATTAAACTACTAAAGTAGAGACAGATACACAAGGACTGGTCTGTAGCAGATGGCCAGTAAAATTTATGATGCTAAATTGAATCTGGAATACAAATGCCTAGGAGGGAAGGCACCCAATGAAGCTAGAGACATGAGGAGAAAAATTAAGAGATACATCTATTTTAACATTATCTCTAGTTTTGTCTTTGGACCCAAGCTAACTTGTTAATTTTAGGATTGTCTTTGTAAAGAATCAACAGTTCCAAAACCACAAGTCTGACCCAATGAACTGAAACATTTCTGACCTCCCAAAGGCATGTTTGAAGAATGCATATGCTTAATGTTTACCACAGATCATTGTTTCAGAGAGGGACACAAATTCTTCAGTTCAGAGCTGAGTGATCACAAAAGGGAAGAGGAAGGGAACTGTGTGTGGGGAAAGGCAATGAAGAGAGAGGACCAGAGAGAAAGGAAATGAGAAACATGAAATGCTGAAGAAGGATGTCAAAGGAACAATCTAAGCTTTCCTGTGTGTGTGCCATGATAAAATAATCCTCCGCATGTCTCTGTGAAATGTTCCATAAAATCCATATTATTCCCCAAAGTGTCTGGGGTTGTGAATTCAAGAGATGTAAAGAAATAATGAATTTGAACACAAAGATGGTTGTAGGGTGACGATAGAGACCACCTAAAGTGTGCAGTCTTTTCTCTGCATGTCACTATTCCTCAGTAGCATCATAAAGATTGAGACTTGCAGCAATCATCCAAATGAGAAGCTGCTGAGAAGTTATTGCTGGTGGTGGCAGTTTCTTAAAGAATTCTTTAAATCAAACTTTTCCATTTGATTATCCATTTAGATATAACTAGGGGTTTTAGAGGTAAGGTTAAAAGTAAGTGACATTGAGGTTAATGTGGTGAGCAGCCTCTGAGCAAAAAAAAAATCATTAGCACAGAGATATAAGAAAGAAGATTCTAATTTCATAAATGGAATCAAGAATTTCTGATGTCCTGTCATTTTAATTCTGTCTCTAATTCATTTAGCTATGTCAACACTGTCAACATCTCAGGTCCTCAGTTTCCTTTTCTGGAAGGGAATAATTTTAAATTGACACTTTCCAAACTTCCATTAGACTTTCAGCTCTTTAAATTCCAGGAGATGGAGCCATCCCCTAAATGCAAATATAATTATTCACAGAATATTATCCATGATTTTAATTCAGTAAGCATCAAGTGTTGTGTAATAACCCAAAATACTTTTTACAGCAATTGTCAAGAAAAGACCAGAATGAAAATAATCCCTCTTCTTTTTTCCTGTTGAAGCCAGTTACCAACACAACCTCCAGTTTTACTGCCAAACTCACTTAGTCATCAGATATTCAGTACCCTAACGAAACCCATTCACTCCCTGATTATACTATGAAACCTGAAGACATTCAGAAAAGTGACAAGGAGTAGGTCGTGTTTTGTTCATCAAAACACTTCAAATTAAGCCATCACATCCTAAAATAGTGCCTTAGAATCATCCACCAGGACTTCTTCCTGCAGGCATTCAAATGCACAATCCTTGTTTAGAAGCAAAGTGTCAATTACTGTGCAGATACAAAAATGACTAATAGCTAAGCCCTAATAAGACACCTGTCAATTTCCCTTTTTTAGCATAGCTGCTTTCAATTCATAGGCGTTGCATGACACAAACAACATTTTGCTGACAGTTCCATGTGTGCTTGAGCAGTGATAGCATTCAAACTAAAATGAGCTTTCAGATATTTCCACCCGCTTCTTAAAAATACATTTTAAGAATTACAGTATTAACCACAAATGAATGGCTTCCCAGCCTCTCAAATGAGGTACAGAAATAGTATTGTTAAGTCCGTCAGAGAAAGAACAGATTCCCATCACTGCTCCAGCTAAATGGGAAGGAAGACGGGTTCCTAGAAGAGCCTATAAATAGAAACTGACATCTCGCTGGCATGGAGAAATCCCAGCAAAGGACAGGAGATTCTCACCTTTTGGGGCTTTAGGTCCAAAACTCTTATAGTTTGTATCTATATCAATTAGGATATATTAACTAGAAGAATCATATCAGTAGGACAGATTTCACAGGTGCTTTTTATGTGACATAGTAATGTACATTATTAAACATTAAGAAGTCTTACTCAAGGTGAGCATGACCATAGTAAGAATCAAAGTGGGATTTCACAGGTTTAATTTAAATCAACCCAAACAATTTTAATTAAATAAATCTATCTTGTCCTTTATGGTCTGTGTTCCATAAAAAAAGAAGTTATTTATATATCAGGAAATCATTCCTGAACACAATAAAGTGTATTGCTTTAAAAAGCCTTTCGGACTAACTCCAGCTAATTCATACCCAGAAGAGTAAAAGTATTTATTTATATGTTCAAAATTTTTAAAGAACTCTTTTTGGAGCTTAATTAGCATGTTTTCAGAATTCTCTACCCAATTTAGATCCTGCCATTCTCCATGAACAAGAATGACATTCTCTTTCAACAAGAAAAAGAAAATGAAGATGAGTCAGAATACAGATGGAGTACTATTTTGTACTCCCTTTGAGTTTTTAAATGAAGAGTTCAAGCACATTTTATCAGCAATTGATCTGAGATGTTTTTAATCATATTTTTATGGCCATATTAAGAACAAAAAAATTCTCCAGCATTGCAAAAAAATAAAAGTCTTCACCATTTTTAACTCAGTCTTCCCACTTGTATCAGCACTGGCACTTGAGAGGGACAGGTACACATCTTCATACTACTGAGGCACAATCTAGACAGCTTCTTCTAGAGCACTTAAATCATCCCCTAGTTTAACACATGGGAAACTCATCCATCATTGATGTTTACGTTTATCTTTTTAAAATATTTACACTTACAAATGATCTTCATATTTTGTTGCCAAGATTCCGATATCAGCTATTTGACCTTTTTAAAAAGGGTCAGGTCTCATGACTTGTTCAATGACAGAATTAGTTTATCTTGAGATTTATTCTAGCCTGCAACAGAGCTCCATACATAAAGAAATCAGTAAGTCATGAGCTGCACATTACCACTGTGTACTGTTATGCAGGGAATATAGAAAAGCACCCCAAAATGTTGATTGAATGAATGGACATCAGTGGAGAAAGCAGTGCAGCATTTGCAGACGAACTATGCAGGGAGCCATAAGAGCAAGTCTAAGCCTCGCTTTGCCACCAGTTCAAAGTGTTACCCTGAGCAAGTCACAATCTTTCGGGTTCCCAGGTCATTCAACTGCTATTTTTTCCCATTTAGATAACATGTTCATAGATTGCATGTGTGCCAGCCACTCCTTTAAGGACTCTAAATACAGTAATTCATTTAGTTCTCATAATAATCCTACAAGCAGAAGCGGTTTCTAGGGTGGTGGCACCAAGTATCACATGCATAAAAGTGCTGTGCTTAACGTTCTGCTGCCATCATCTTAACATTTGAACAAAGGGCCCGTTATGTTCATCTCATTGAAATCTGAAAATTAAGTAACTAAAAATTATTATCATCTCTATTTTACAGATGGAGAAAGTAAATCAAAACTAGGTTAAATGGCTTGCCCAGAAATTGCCATTATTGGAGTCAGGTGGAAAACCCAGACCATGACTGTGACGACCACACCTAGGAGGGACATTAGAGGCTATTCCCTGACGGCTCCGCATTCCCAGCTGCGGTTCTTTCCTAAAAAGAATATTAATTTCACTCCTTCCTCTTTCCATCAATGCTTTTTATAGGTGCAGAATTGCAGCGGATAAAGAAAAAGAGATGCATTCATAAACAAGCCAAATTTGAAAAAAGAATTGCTTAGCTAAACGAAAGGTGAGAGGGTTTTTAATGGTTGTGGTAGGGGCTTAGCTATTTAAATGACCAGTTAAACAAGATACCTTTTGAGTTATTTCAGACTCTGATCCCCAAATTAGAGCTTTTAGGAGTAGGATCCAGAACCTTACATGGGGAAGACCGAGTTAGCCAGGAATAGCAAGACCACGGCAGAGGCGGGACACATCAAAGAAAGCGCTCTGCACTGCCTTTTATAGACCTGAAAACAGCTCAACTGCTCTGTTGTCCAATGAGCAAAAATAAATAAAAGGTTTGCATCAGCTGCGGATCAAATACTGAAGAAAAGAGGGCTCTGAGTCAAAGGTCAAGTCCCCTGTGGAGAGGACCATCTGGCCTCCTGTGACTCTCAGAGTGTCCTAGCCAACCTTTCCTCACCCACTTTCTACCTAAGGTGACCCCGGGTGTTGTCCTTTGACTAAGGTCTCTCAGTTCAAGGGAATAAAGTAGGGACCTTCCCAATTAAGCCTGGGTCTGACCTACACCATAGAGACTTACTCTTACTGCTGTCATTTCTTGTCATTTAGGCTTCCGTCTTCCCTCTGCTTTTGATTTTTCAAGATCAGAATAAATCTCTTGTTTATTGTAAAATTAAACTCCAGCATTGGCCAATGGGAACACATACACATACAACTAAATTTGGTCCTCTAAGAAAGAACCATGAAAGCTACTGCTCTATATATAGAAAGAGAGCAATATCTGTCGTATACATATGATAGATAAGATAATTATACTACTAATCTCTATTAGTTCATGTAAAAAATTGTTTGTGCTTACGTTTGATCAGTTTTTCATGCCTATATCTTATCTGAGCAACTACTTTGAAGACAACAATACACAATATACTAACCATTGTTAATCTCCTATTATCTTATTTTGAAATTTTTATCATCACTTTTATTCTTTTTTCCTTAAAAAAAAAAAAGCTACCACTGTGAACCAAGCACCCTCTTTATTGCCAAATGCCCTTGCCCCATGCAGACTAGTTCCATGCCTGAATGATTAGCTAGCTATACTGGACCCCCTCAGTAAGTGATAGAGAAATCAGTTTTCTGTTGGGGTCTGTGCCTAGACCCCCAATGCCCAAAACGGGTGCACAGCGAAGGCCCAAAGGAATGAGACAAGCGGCATGATCTTTAGGGCTGCTGGAGGAGTGAGATCCTCGGCAGAGCTCGTAACTCTGCCAGCAGCAGCAGACCGACACTGGGGAGCCCGTATTTAATCAGAACAAGTAAGCAGTTGAGTGGAAAATGCAGGAAATCTGAGCCGGATCTTGAGTGGGGTTCAAGGACCCCTCAGAGCAACAGATGATGCTAATTAAGGAAAACAATCCAGAAAGTCTCAGGTGGCCTTAGTTGTGGCCATCTTGCCCCCTGAATTGTCTCATTCTCAGTTCAGTCATGCCTGGGTCACGCCACAGCCCTGCACGTGTGCTCAGCCTCAACGGTCTCTAACAGTTTTACTTGAAAATGAGTGTTTTTAAAGAATCTTAGACTTCCCTGACAATATTCTCTGATCAGATTAATTAAATCCAGTAGGACCTCGTAGCTCTGAGACTGTTATCATTTTCTGGCTGGCCAATAAGGGCCTCTATGCCTGTCAATATTTAACCAATTAGATGGTCGGAGTATCCTTAGGAGAAGGATCAGCGATCTTCTTCCTGCACAGAAGTCCCAAAGGTCAAGTTAAAATTCCCAAAGAGGGTTTGCAGCTCCCAAATCTATTCTGCACTTAGGTTTTATGGGCTCCCCTGTCCCTCAGATCAGGTTCAGGCTCCTTGTTAGCTGAGGTGCTGTTCCGTGTGAAGTCAGAATATAGATTAATCCTAGAAGAGCAAAGTACTGGATGCCCACATTGGAGCTACGGCTGCCACAAAGAAGCCAGGCTTTCTCGGAATCCTGAACACATATACCATGTAATTCACTGTCTATGGTAGCATCACTTTGCTACCTTCAGTAACTTTTAAAAAAATTTGTTATTAACATGTGCTTGTACTACTTAATGACTGACTTCATCACCGGGAGTTGGTACATGTATATAAGACATCCTTATTCTTCTTCATTCTTCCCCTCCCAGCAACTCTTGATTAGTTGCAAATCACTTGAGTATTTCAGGGAATGTCTACAAATTCATTTGTCCAATCACTAGACTTCATGCTAGTTTTAAATTAGATAAAATCAATCATCTCACAGCAATAGAGCCCTGGAATGCACAGGTTTGTCAAATGACTATTTATGTATCATGACTGGTTTCACAACTCTGTCTTCAACCTTGAGCTATCATATAACAAGAGTTGTAGCCCTCCAATCAATGCCTACCACATAGAAAAACATGCATTCAAAGCAGATCTGAATGTATGCCACTCTTGTCCTGGCTCCAAGAAGATACTTAGACTCTACTTTGCTCTATCATCACTTTTTTTGAAGTTGGGGGATCTTTTCACACAGTCAGCAATTAGTACTTGTTTCCTTTCCATTAACAGCTTCAAACCCTTTATCTCTGGCAACCATATAAGTGCTATGCAACAAACAGCAGATACAAGAAAGGGCTTGGATTCCAGGAGAGTTGCAGAGAGTACTCGTGCATTATCCCCAGGGAAACTACACCCTCTGGGAATGGACACAGACAGAGACACACATAGAGGGGAGAGAGAGGGAGAGGGGGAGGGAGATCAGATTGTTCAGATTTAGCACACGCTAAGAGAAAGAGAGATGGAGAATGCCTAGGGAAAATAATGAAGGAAAATCAAATTCAAGTCCAAAAACAATCTGAAGCTAAAAATTGTAATTTTCCAACTAACATTGCCTGAGATGAGCTGGAAGAAAAGAAGGACATATTGCACCCCAAAATAATGATAGACAATATCTAGTAGAATAAATATCTTAAGGCATGAAGCAAAAATGTAATAGATAAGAAGCACAAAGGAAAAGAATTTTGAAAGGAAATGATTGAATATAGTCCACAAAGCATCTACCATATAAATCATAACAACCATTCCAAGGCACCAAAGAAGACACAAAAAAAAGGAAAAAAATTGAGAGATGGATGACTAGGTATATAGATGTGCATATATAATTATGCCCATATACAAATCTATATACATGGTGATAATGAACGTATAAATGTTAATATGAGGTTTAGGAATGTGCATAAAACATTAATTAGAAAGTTAGTAGTTATTAAATGATAAAACATGTAGTTGCCTTAAAAAATTCCTGAAGTTGTTGCTAGAGTTAAAGTCATTTTGTCAAAGAGGAAGCTAAAGCACAAAGCTGGGCATGGTGGCACGTGCCTATAAGGCCAGAGTTTGAGAGGCTGAAGCACAAGGATCACCGTGCATCTGTGGCCAGTCTGAGCTACATAGTGAGTTCAAGGCCAGTCTGGAATACATAGGAAGCAGGGTAACCCTGTCTCAAAAAGAAATAAAGGAAAGAGGAAGGGAGAAAGAAGAAAAAAGAAAAGATGAAAGACAGTGATTATGTAACTGACATTACAAAATCAGGAAGTGGCAGGTACAGGATTTAATCCAGGTAATCTGACTCCAAAAATTCTACCACACAAAATCCTCAGATTATTCTCAAATAGGGACTCTTACAGAAGAAAGGAAATAAAATATACAAAGGGAAAATTCTGAGAGAAATACAGAATCAAAGGTTCTAAACTATTTCATCCAGGCACTGGAACTGAGAGTTGAAGTTGGGGGACAGGTAGGGTGACCAGTAGAGTTCCAAGAGGTGTCATTTGCCAAGAGGAAAAGCAGAAGGCAGAGTAAATGCATTCTGTGAAAGTCAGCTAATTAAAAAGTTAAGAAAGTCAGCTAATTAGGAGGGAAGGGAAGCATGGCAATGCACAAAGGGCATCATGATAACAGAAATAACAGCTGTTTTGATTTTTTAAAGGTACAGAAATATATGTAATTATGAGAACCAAAAAGGAAAAATAGAGTGGAAAAGCATGATAATTATCAAGTGTAAGGGGCTCAACTGCAACTGGATCAAACCTATCAAAGAAAGGAAAAGAGAAACTAACCATATAAAAGACATGGCAAATATCAAATTGGATGTGAAGAATAAAATCTAACACATCAATCATTAAACTACAAAGCAGAGTCTGTCCAGCGGGATCAGATGGTAATTCCCTCTCTCCAGACCCCCACTGAATGCCAGGAAACAGACACAGTACTGAACATAGGTATCTATGATAAAGTTAACTTACAAATAGGGCACATTAAGGGTTTAACAACAATAACAAAATATTACAACAATATTCTGTAATTAAAGTTACATGAACAGAGTTCCTGTCTCTTTCTCTCAAAACACCATCTTATAACCATGTTCAATTTTCTTCTTGCGATGGTGTTAGGAGATGCGATGCCCACATGCTCAGGTGAAGTGAGATGAATGGTGTACCCAGGATGGCATGCAACTTAAAATGTATACATTTATACCCAGAATTGACCATTTGCTATTTTCAGAGCATAGCTGACTGTGGGTAGGTGAACCTGCTAAAAGCAAAATCACAAATAACTGGAGACTACTGAATCCTAATTGCAAAAGCAAGACATATAAAACACAGTCATCCTTCAGTAAGAATGGAGGTATGCATCTAATTTCAAGCCTCCCCAAAACTACAGTGAACAAATTTGTAATTAAAGGACACGGAACCTTAAGGATATGGAGAATTGGAAAGAAGGCAACACAAAGTGAGCTTGGAGAGCAGTGTAAGAACGACAGATGGCACAGCATACTGGAGAATTTAAGGCATCAGTGGGGAAGGTCAAGAACAAACTGCATTTGCAACGCAAAATCCACCAAAAGCTCCTAAACTGATTTCACCCTCAGGGAGGGTTGAGATGAAGTGAGAATCTGAAATGAGGATGACCTGAAATCTGCTCAAGACACCCAGGTACTTCCATACCTTTGTTTTCTACAGCTCTTTCTTCACCACAGGAGAAAGTTGTGCTTTATGCTCTGGAGAAAAGGAAAGAGGCTCTGTCTGAACACACCAACCTGGAAATAGGAGAGGGGTGGGTGAAAGTACATAGTGTTGCTGTCTTCCTCACTGCTATTGGTCAGGACCTCATCCCAAAGCAACAGATAGAGGATTACTCTTGGGAGATTGAGACAGGAAGGTAGATTGAAACATGCCCACATGGGACATTGCTGTGGGGCAAGGTGCTATGTGTGAATGTGTCCCCAAAGTTCCTTTGTTGGAAACTTAACCCTCAGTGCAACAATGGTAAGAGGTAGACCCTTAAGAGCTGATTAGGTCATGAGAGCTTTGCTGTTATGAATCGATTAATGTCATTATCAGAGAAGCGACTTTATTTCCAAGATTGGTGTCCTTATAGAGGATGAGTTCAATCTATTTTCTCTCCTGTCTCTTTCCTCTCCTCCTCTTCCTCTTGCTCTTCCTCCTCTCTCTCTCTTTCTCTCTCTCACTCTCTCTATCTCTCACTTCCTCTCTCTCCCGCTCCCTCTCCCCACAGCAAGAAGGCTCCACTCACTAGCCCACTCTTGGACATCCTGACATGCAGAACAATTCAACAAACTTCTGTTCCTTATGAATTCCCAAGGCTCAGGTATGCTATTATAGCAATATAAAGCAGGCAGAGTTCCCAAAACAACTGGACAGTGAGAACACCCTGTAGACTACAAGTCCACTAGAACTCTCAGAATCCCCAGCCAGCATCCCAGCTCCCTGCTCGTGAACAAGAGTAAACCCTCAAGGAATGTTTCCAACATGGAAGACGAAACAGTAACACAAGCAGACCGCTGAGACTGAAGCAATACTCATTAAAATACATATGTTCTTATTTCAGAGAAGATACTGCATCCAGGAAGCAAGAAGAAGGCCAAAAGAGAAATGTTCAGAGAATAGTAAGAAGTTCTTTAAAATCAAGAACTTGAAAGCAGAAATGGAAATTAAGAATATGAACTCAGACACACAAAACTTAACAGAAGAGGTAGTATATACGATTTAGGAACTACCAGAACATAGAAATAAAACGTACAGAGATAGAAAATGAGGCAATGGAAAGACTAAAAAAATTAGAAAGCTACTTCCCCAGCATCTGAATACGACAGTTTTAGACAGTGAAAAAGTAGAAAATGCACCCAAAATGAATGACTTTAGTTAAAATTTGTAATGAGGGCTGGAGATTTAGCTCAGCAGTATAATTGCCTGCCTGGCAAGAGCAAGGTCATGAGTTCAATCCCTGGTACCAAAAAAAAAAAAATTATAATGAAGGTAAGTGATATAAAGCATATAGTGGCAAAAATGTGAATATATATTAAGAAAACAGATACAGTTCTTTTTTTATTTATAAAAATAGATTGATTCTGTGTTAAAAATAAAATGTGTGGTTACTCCAGAACATGGTGGAAGATAGTAAAAATGTAAGTGGGTACAAATTGTAGAAGATTTTTTTTTAAAGTGCAAATATGTTCAGATTCACCGAAGGGAAAGAATGCACGGTTTAAGTACACAATATAATAGCTCTTTATACACCACTGCACTGATAACCTTTTAAAAACAGATAGCACCTCTTGGCAACAGTTCTGCAGGACAAAACACATTGGTGCACCACAGAATTAATGCTTTTCAGGAGAGTTTAAAATAAAAATCCCACATGCCTTTGATCCAGAAATCACATTGCTGGGAGGTTGTACTATAAAAAACAAGAAGCTGCAGTCCGAGGATATATGTATAAAATAGCTTACTGGGCTTTTATCATTTTGCGTGAGGCCAGCTTGAGGTTATAAATGTTTGTGTAATTAGTGATATACCCAAAAATATACAGTCATTATTACTTAGAGGTATATAACATTCCTATACCAATTCTATGTTGGAGGAAAAGTGTACTATCTGATTTAGATATGTGACTTATAAATCCAGAAATGAATTTCAGTAGAGTGAAATGTATTATAGAAGTGCCAGTCAAAATCCATTCATATAACTGTGTCAACAAATATCGACAAAGAGAAGATCCTGATATTTAGATGGGGTTTTGCCAGAAGCCTCACTCTTATGAGTTTTTTTGGTTTTTTGGGGGTTTTTGTACCAGGGATCTAACTCATGAACTTGCACTTACCAGGCAAGTGCTTGAGTCACTGAGCTAAATCCCCAGCCCTCTTATAAGATCCTTAACACTTCATGACCCATGTGTTTTTAAATTCTCTCTGAGTTTAAGGGGAAAATAGATCTAACTTATTTTTCTGTTGCTCATAAAAATTAAATTAATGACTAGAGATGCTAATAATAACAGCATTAATTAAGCAGTCATAAAATAAGCATTACATAAGTGCTAGTCTACTTTCACATAATAGGATTCCTTTATCTTTGGAACTCACAGCACTTGGAACTCACCTAGCCCCCCTACACCCACATGTAGAAATCTTTTACAACAAAAATACTGAAGTGGAAAGTTTAGGAAGAAAGAAGAACCAAGTAACCTTACCCAGTCACCTAATTTGGGAAATGAAATGATAAGAGAAGTTTCTCTCCAGAGAGGTTAAGAAGGTCAGCCTAGTAGGAAGATACAAAGTATCAAAATAGGGCTGTAATTCTGGTATGAAAAAGAGAAGTTCCTGGTCTCTGGGACTACTTCCTCACAATCAGAAAATTTGTCTGGGTCCAACCTAAACTGAATGCAGACTCAAATTAAACTCGGGCTCAACCAAAGCGTCCATGTGGTTTTCATTTGGACAAATTCTCAGACCACTTAAGTCAACTGAACACTATGAAATTATCTCTGACTATTTTGTTTAACCTCTGATACATTCTGTATTTGTTCTGCTGAGGCAGAAGATGAATTACACCGACACTTATGCTGGTTTGCAGAACATGTGCTCACACTTCCTCTCACTGGCACTCTCGGTAGTCCTGTGAGACGCACCAGCCCTGTAAGGATAAAAGACAGATGACAGGAAACAGAGAGATAGATCGTTCTCAGAGTGGAGGGGGATCAAGAGATGGAGGGAGGGGGCAGTGAGAGAAAGGCAGGATAAAGGGATGAGAAAAGAAGTAAGATGTGTTACATACGTTTATTAACTGCCAGGAGGAATGTGATCGATAACCACTGCAAATGTGTACAAATAAAAAAAACAACAGAATCATGGTCGTGATGCTAACTAGACACATTAGGACACAGAGATTCAGAGAGGAGAGGGGTTCATCAAGCACACCCTGGTACTGAAAAGTAGACCGCAGTTCAAATTCCATGCTTCCAAGTTCATATTCAGTATTAGTATGAGTACAGGGAATTGTGCATTTTTTTTCTATGCTATTGGTAGGGATACCAGCCGGTGAAATATTTCTGAAGCATGATTTGGCAGTCAATATCAAAAGCCTTAAAATATACACTTGGGTTGGCTCAGGCCGGTGTGACAAACAGACCGGGGTGGGGGAGAGTGTTACTCAAACAACAGAGATTGTTTCTCGCAGTTCTGGATAGGGAAGCCGGAGATCAAGGTGCCTTCTCTGCATTTTCTGGTGAAAGCTCTCTCCTTGACGTGGAGAGAACCACCTTCTCATGTCCTCATGTGACATCCTTCTGTGCCCGGGGAGAAAGCGAACTCTGTCTCAGCTGTCTCTCCTTGTAAGAACATGAGGCCTATCAGATAGGGCCCCGCCCTTACGACCTCATTCAGTTGCTTCCCTCAGTGCTCTACCTCGAAATCCAGCCACGTTCATGGATATAAGGTCAACACTGATTGGGGGGCACAAGCTTCCACACCATAATGACAGGCAGCACATCTGAGCTAAAAATTGCTCTACTAGAAAATTAAGATAATCATTAAACCCACCTACCAAAATATATGTATAAGTATGTTTCTTGCAACAATGTTGGGCAAAACACTTTACATTTCTAAACTTCAGTTTTTGTCATACACAAAAGGACAGATAATATAAATACAATGTAGGTGGAGTTACAAATATTATGACTATCTAGTGTAACACCTAGGAAATAATAGTCTCCAATGAATTAAAATCCTTTCACTAACCACCAATAGAATAATTAACAGAAAATGACATTTATCCTCCTGTATAACAAGAAATAATCAGAGACAGGATTGGTTAGTTTCACAATTCAGTTAAGTTAAGGCTTTGTTTTAGCTTCTCCATTGTTTTTCTAACTTTATTTCCTCATGGTCTCAAGAAGGCTGCTGCAGCTGTGTGTACCATGTCTTTCTACAACTTCCAGCAGCACGTCAGGGCAGCAAGGATATAGAACATTCCATGGAAGTTCTCTGCTGACTTCCCTAGAACTGAATTATATGCCTAAAAAAGGCTATTGTGATTGATATAGATTACTTTTCTATCTAAATAAAATAAGTAGACCATAGAAAATCACTGTGTGGTAGGCTACAGCCATGCCTATACTGCTTTCTTCATTTCCTGAGATTTCATCTTCTATCTCAGGTCAATTTTCTTTGTGAGTATGAGTTTGATGCTCCTCAAACTTTAAATGCCAGCCACAGCTTCTTCCTGTTACCCATCAACCCAAAGCCCTACATGGGCCCAGCTTCTTTCCTGCCCAGTAAGTCACAGCCTGGGTAAGAGGCATCACAGCAACGGGGAAGGGCACAGCAGGAAGCTGGGCTTTGAGGACGAGCAGAGTAGAGACACACTCAGGATGGGGCTTAAGGACAGAGAGGAAGGCAGAGGCTTACTCTCACCAGTGGTCACATCACAGGGTTGGGGACCATTGACTCCAGGGTCAGGATCAGTGGTCTGGGACAGAGAGCCAAAGCCAGCTGACCAGGGCTTGGGGCATCAGGCCAGAGAACACCCATAGCAGTGATTCAGTTCCATAAGCTGTGATCAAAATATACGGAGAATGTTTACATTTTAAAATGCTATTACATGGCCGAGGGTGGTGATGCCTGTAATCCCAGCACTCAGGAGGCTGAGGCAGGAGGATTGCTGCAAGTTCAAGGCCAGTCTGGGCTACAAAGTGAGTTCACAGCCAGCCTGAACTACATTGTGAAATGCTGCCTCAAAAAGAAAAAAAATGTTATTACAGTAAAAGACACGTTGCCGTTAATCTCCCTCAGAAAACTTCCCCTCACTTCCAACACATTTATCCCATTATTCATGCCACTTTCTGAAGCAGTTTGAAAATTTTATTTCATGTCTTTATGAGGTATGATAAAAGATTAAGTGTGTGCTGTTGCCAAATGCCATCCAACAGAAAGACTGGCACTGTGTCTTCATCCACTGTATTCACCAGATCTGGCAGAGTACAACTTCCGGCTCTTCCCCAAAATCAAAATCACCATGAAAGGTAAATATTTTGAATCAATTCAGGACATCAAGGTAGCCATGACAGCACTAGAGACACTCACAAAAGAGCACTTCCAGAGCTGCTTCAAAAAGTGGCAGGTACAATGGGATACTTTGAGGCAAGGGGAAGCATGTTGATGGAGATGAATGGCAATATATTTTTTTATGTAAGAAACTTCTAAATTAAAAGTCAATATATTTGTCCATTATACCTCATACAGTTTGCAACACTGCCAATTTTTTCATGTCTGATCTTCGAAATTCTTTGGCCAGAGTTTGTGTGAGGCAGTGGGACCAAAACCCAGCTCAGCAACGTTCTCTGTGCTCTGGTTCTCTTGTTGGCCTCCATCTGTCTGCTGAAGATGATGCCTTTTTCCTGCACAGATTCCACCCTTTTGGTACTCACAAAATATCCTCAGCTTCACCAAGCCTTCGGCTGCCAGGAAGAAGTTACCTTCTGAATCTGCATGGAGACTCCTTATCTGGCTTCTTCCTAGAACTGGGGCTGGGAAGATGGAACGGTTCATAGAATCCCAACTGAGATAAGAAAAGGCTAGGAACCAGGCAAGGCTAGCTTTGACCATGTCTTTGTAGAGCTGCTTCAATAATGTATTAGGGAAAGAAATTTTTCTTTCCTGTCTTACATGACAGTAGTTCCACATAGTCCTCTTTTATAGCCTGGGCCATATGCATTGGATCTAGCCAAGGGACAAGTCTGAGCAGAATCTGCCTTCCATCCTGTGAAGCATGAAAAGGTGATCTAAAGTACTCTTGTGTGTCACTGTCCTTCCTGCCCCACTGGCTTTCCACACTAACCTTCTAGGCTGAGAGCCATGAAAATTCTGTTTAAGTGATCCTCTCATAAGACCTTCCTGTGTGGCTTCACGACCGTGTGCCTCTAGAGGTAGTGTTTATTCTCATTACCTGGAATTTCCTGCACCTACCCTTCTTCTGCTCCAGGGAAACTATTAATGCTCCTTCTGCAAGGGTGGCATGGCACTTGACTGTCCGTCAAGCCACTACTCGCATGTTACTGGGATTATTTGTTTGCAAGGATGACTCAATAACTAAGCAGGAAATTCCTCTTCTTCCCTGAGAACAAAGACCTCGTCTTCATCACGTTAGTTTCTACTGAGAGATTGAGGATCCCCATGGAGTGACATAAGGAATGAAGAGCAGAATGTGATCTGTGTAGGGTTAATCCCCATGGTATGGGGGACAGGAGGTAGGGAAGGGAAAGGTGAACACATGTAGGAGAAAACTCAGAGGGAAAACCATCTTTCAACATAGAATAGGGCAAAATATTCCAGTGTTGGATCTGCAGAAAACCAAGATTGAGGTTGGCCTAGAGTCTAATCAGTGATTGGGGGCCCCTGGGGCTGAGTAGGAGGGTGGAAATCAAGGGTCCTGGTAGAAAGAGAATTTGCTTCCTTCTCTTCAGAAAACACATGATTCTCAGCAAGAAAAGACCCTGTTCTGTGGCTCTCCAGCTCTCTTGTGGGGTCCTCGAAGGGAACCAAGGGCTTCACCGAGAACTGGTTATCCACATAGAACTATTAATATATCTGGGGGGGAGTAGAGTGAGAGGTGATCTTAGACCTGTTTCCCAGAGTATTGGGCCAGTGAGCTGCCAAGGCATGAAATGTCTGCAGGAAGGATTCCAGTGAGAGAAGATGAAGAAAGAAAATATCCACTTAGCTAATGAGGATTAGCTGGAGGACATGCGGGGTTCATAGCAGTCGTACCTTCAGGGTGAGGCTTCCTGGAGAGCTGTAATTAGAGACAGTGCACACACATTCTACCCTGGGGCAGGTCAACAAACACCCAGCTTTTCCTGTGTGTGATTCCAAATACTCTCGACTCAGGAAAGTGTCAAGTTTCTACACGGGACTTTTCTAATCCAGACAAGCTTTCCCTGATTCAGCAAGGGAGGCTCTCAAATTTACATTGGTGAGTAAGTTTGGTCAGGGCAGAGTTGAAAACAGCAAAGCTTACCCCCATATACAGGACTTATCATTCAATGACTAGTGTGTCCATCAACAACAAAAATGACACACTGTCGAGTGGGAAGAAGTCGTTCTAAGCCTAAGTGCACTTAGAAGTAGCAAAGGTAAAAATAAAAATAAAATAAAATAAAATAAAATAATAAAATAAAATAGATTTTTAAAAAAGATTTTTAAAAAGATTTTTTAAAGGAGGTTAAAGAAAACCTCTCCTTTTTAAAAGTTCATCTGAGGTTATGCCGATGCTGCTGGCCCAAGGACCACCCTCTGAGTAGTGTACAGACATGAGACTTTTTTTTTCAGGAAAATGTGTGTCAAGAAGGAGAAGGAAAAAATAACAATACCATGGGAAGAGGCTGTGATGATGAGAACTCTCAACATGAATTAAAACCACTGAGTGTATCTGAAAGCTATAAAGGACAGGGAAAAAATAGTCCTTTTGTTACACAGCAGTAGATACCTAATACAGAAATATCTGGCAAAGATTTCTAAGACAGTTATATAGAATCACCCTCTTTAGCTTAGTTTTTTTAATCTACCTATAAGCCTGGATCTCAGAGTCAGTTACCAAAAATGGAATCAAGAGATGTCTACAAGGGCATCATGAAAGCATAAGCAATCAGCTGTGACCTGCAGACCCTTTGTCCTCCAAAGATTCCAACGCATTGTGAGTGGTCTCAGAGACACTAGAAATCTAGTGCACACCAACCCACATATTTTGGCCTTTTCTTAGGGAGATTAGAGTGTATTTAGAGAAAAAGTTGTAGCTATGGTGATTCAAGGTAAAGGCAGTTTGAAATTTGCTACAAAAACCCTGCAAAGTACCAGGCTCCATTAATACATTCCCTATTTGACTTGAAAAATTTGTATTTTTTTATTTAGAAAGTCTATATCATTTTCATGGCAAGGCTATTTTCTTCAAGTGGAAAGTTGTACAATTTATACAATATTAGCTGCAAATAACCAAAACCTCAACCTAAAGAACTAAGACAAAGAGGAAGTTTACTATCTTGGGTACTTGGGAAGGGGGTTGAAGTAGGATAGCTTCATGGTACACTGAGTCAGTGGCTTGATGACTTCATTATAGATCTAGTTCCTTTGATTCTTTAAAGCTTCATTATTACTGTGTTACCTTTCCCCTTGCACTGATTCCTGTCACAGTCACAAAACACAACAATGGCTCTACAGGTCATGGTCAGATATGCCAAAGTCAACACAGAACACTGTCTCCTTCCATATTTTTGTGGGAAAATTTCTAGTTAAACTGGAAGGAAGACTTTTCACACTAAGGAGAAAAGGCAGCATTAAATCTTTATGCCACTCATCTGTTGAATCTTCCTGCCAGTGGACTGTTGCAGGATAATTCCCAAAGGAAATAGCCCTGAGTTCACACAGTGCTTAGTTTATATAGAATTTAGAAGTGGGAGGTACAAAGCAAATGACAAAACATTACCTAATTGGTTACATGCATTGAGTCATATATTGATAGGCTAGTCTCCAACAGATTTGTTGAAACAAAGGAATAGTTTATCATAATATAGAAATATTCCAGCAAGAGGAAGATAGCAGAACAGTAAGCAGAAGAGTAAACAGCTTCCTTGGGAGAAACAGTCCAGGTGCTGGAATATAGCACTCTGGAGAAGACAAAAAGGAAGGAAGTGGATCCCCTTGACCCAGGAAGAACCTAGAGAATTGAAGCACACAGAGAGAATTTTTTAAAAAGAAAAAAATTTAAACAGAAGAAGTCAGTCACTGGCAGTGCTTTCACCTGGAGCCAGAACCACCATGCAAGAAGCACTGTTGGAACCTGGGGATGCACCGTCACAGTGAAGCTAGTGGCTGGCAAGCCTGAAGGCCACTCTGGGGAGACACAGTGGCAGAGGGGAGCAGTGGACCAGACAATTGCACTGGCTGGTGGTGAGTGTGGGACTCAGTCCTCCTGTGGGAGTGGGCGACTGGCCAGGGGCCATTTTGGAATTGAGCAGGATAAGCCCGGAGCCAGAACTGCAGCCAGCTTCATTCAGCCACTCCTAGCTTGAAGCACACTGGTGGAAATGCCTTGGACTGAGTCTGGCCCCTGTGTGCAACCCAACAGCCACTGCCAAGGTTTCCCTAAAGCTATCCCCAACCAGCTCTTTCTGCCCTGTGCATACTAATGTGGTGAGGGCTCCCTGCAGGAGGGAGGTGCCAGCCTGCCCCACCCCAGCTTGCACTCCATCAGCCACCGATAGCCTTATACCAGCACACCAAATGGTCACCATCAGATATCCCTAGCCAGTACATTTCAGAGAAATTATAACCAACACAGGAAGTACTGGGGACCCCACTACCCACTTGTCCAGAAGAAACCAGGAACATGACAAGAGGAAGAAGCAAAAGGAAGTCTCTGGCCTCCAACGCAAGAACTACTGATTCAGGAGATGTAAACACGGAAGAGATCAGAAGTCACATACCTGAAGTTTCTGAAGCAACAGCAACTGAAATTAAAAAAAAAAAACTTTGAGAGGCTATAAAAGAGCTTAGAATGGAAATACTATCTCAAGTAAAAGAAGAAATGAGAAACATAATAAAAGAATTGCTAAGCACCTCTGAAGAAGACACAGATGGAAGAATAGAGGAGCATAGAAAAAGGAGGGAAATATTCAATGAAGAATATAAAACAGTTTCAAAGAGACTACCAGGAAATTAAAAACTCCATTGAAATCTGGCAAAACTGCTTGAAAGAAACTAAAGATAGACCATCAAACCTTGAAGACAAGTTTGCAGCTTGCAATCACTAAAGGAAAGATCTCTTTAAAATAACAAGGAACCAGGAAGTAACAATATAAAGGCTGGATGATTACAAGAGGAACTATAACTTAAGAATAAAAAATATGAGTGAAGAAGTAGGGGTAAACACAAATGAAATACAAAGGCTATTTACAGAAATAATTAAAGAAAACTTCCCAAGCATAGGAAAAGGAAATGATATCCAGACATATGAGGAATACAGAACTCCAGCCAGCTATAACCAAAATAGATCTACACCCAGACATAATAATCAAGATCCTAGAAATTCAACACAAAAGAAGAATATTAAAAGCTGTCAGAGAAAAGAAACAGATCACCCGTAAAGGAAAACCCATCAGAGTCATGACAGACTTCTCAACACAAACCATCAAATCAAGAAGAGCTTGGAGTAAAGTATTCCAAGTCCTGAAAGAAAATAACCTCTAACCCAGATTGATGTACCCTGCAAAACTGTCTTTCAAAATTAATGGAAAAACAAGATGCTTCCACAACAAATAGGAACTGGGGGAGTTCATGACCACCAAACCAACCCTACAAAAAACACTGAAGGACATTCTAGAGAGAGAGAAAAAAGATCATGGTTTTAGGAACAGCAGCAGAGTGGGCTCACTGAATGGGGCAGACAGTGGAATGAAGGGAAAAAGTAGACAACCAATGGCAGAAAAATAGCATGGCAGAGATGAGGCAGAGAAGGTTGGTTATAATCACTAATATAGATGCCTTCAATTCACCAATAAAAAGAAACACAGGCAGAGTGGATCAGGAGACAGGGTCCATCGGTATGCTTTATATAAGAAATGCATTTAACCCAGAAAGAGGTTTATAGACTGAAGGCAAAGATAAGAAAACAATGTTCTATATGACAGGGAACTAGAAAGAAGTGGGGGTAGCTTGCCTATCAGCAGTAGATTGGTTAGAAAGCCATGACACTTTTATACAATGGAAAATTACTCAGCTAAGAAAACCTTGAGGCTCTTATAGGCAAATAGATACAACTTGAGATCATGCTCAGGGGTAAATATGTTCAAAATCACTTAGGTAAATAGCTGGTTGCCTCCCTAATATAAAGACTAAAGGAGCTGGTGGGATCCAAATGAACAATACATCCCCTGAAAGTGAAAGGGAAGGAACTGTACAAAAAGGGAAGGCAAGTGGCCATTGTTAATCTATCATCATGATTTGAAACCCATATTGTTTTCATTGTTCTGTTTAGTTTGTTTTATTCTGTTTCAGTTTGTCTACCTGTATTAGATTTGATGGCATGGACAACTATTCTAAAGATAGCAGGATATATTATGGTAACCACTTTTTTAATTTCCTATTAACTTGATTTGAAGCCCTGTATTGCTTTCACTATTTTGTTTTGACTGATTTTATTCTACTCTGTTTTGTTTGATGGTATCAAGTCTGATGGTATAGGCAACTACTTTGAAGACAATAAGATTCACTACAATACCCATTCTGGTTTGACTATTATCTTCTTTTGAAGTCTTATAATGTCTCCAATGTTTTGTTTTTATTGGTTTTGGTCTGTACTGTTTTGTTCAATTTTATTATGCCTGATGATATGGGCAATTCTTTTGAAAACAAAAAGAGGCATTATGGTAGCCATTATTGATCTCCTCGTATTTTGTGTTTAATTCATGTACCATGTTGATCCTTTTGTTTTGATTAACTCTATTTTGTTTTGTCTCATTTGGTTTTATTCTCATCAAAATAAAATAAAATAAATATTTCCTGAACAAGAGGGGCGGCCCTTACACAGTGAGCACAGTTCAAGTTGTCCTTGATTATGCCAGGGTGCCTTAAGGTAAGACAATTACTCTGACTCAATGCTCATTAGAGGTACACAGCTGGGCTTTAGACACTGTCAAGATCAGCTGAATTCCGCAGCAGCAGAAATTTGATTAGAGATTCTAACTGCTCTCTGTGAAATACCTGTAAGTTTGCTATTTTATAAATGTGTCCTTACATTATAATTGTAACTGTATGTCTCTCCTAGGAAATTCTGCCAGGTTCCTCTATATTATACATCTATTGCTGTTAGTATACATACACACACACACACACACACACGCACACGCACACGCACACGCACACGCACAGCTCTAAAAGTTAGCTACTTAGAAGAAGCAACAGTGTTTCCTGAGATCTGTGCCCTGTTGGAACTTAGGGCACTGAGCAAACCAGCAACCAGCCTGCCGCCCTGGTAAGTAGCTGTGGTTTGTGTGTGTTGGCAAGCCATGGCCACCCTAGGGCAAGAAGCAAGAAGCAGCAGCGTTTCCTGCAATCTGCACCATGTTGGAACTTAGGGCGCTGAGCAAACCAGCAACCAGTCTGCCGCCCTGAACTTTGGAAATGTAATGGTCAATTCATCAGAAAGAAATAGCTGGTGAATGTGGCAGACTTTCAGCGGCCCAAAGGAGAGAGACTCTGGCACCTTGGGACCTGCACCATGAGGTTGACTTGGGGTGCTGGGAGAACAAGGAACTCCTCCCCTCTCTGGGGGTGGCTGTGAGCCTGCCAGCATGGGGGCTGAGAATCAAACATCTCATGTCATCCTGTCCCCCATCCCGTGTCCCCCCCCCACCGCTTAGCAAGTGGGAGCCAGTGAACTACATATCTTGTGAAAAGATTGGCTATGTTATTTAGTATTAGCTCCCCATATGCAAAGATATGGACAACCATTTGGAAGAAAACAAGAGACAATATGAGAGATAGTGAAGATCTCTGGTTGTCTAGCTTTGAAATTTATGCTTTCTTATGTCCCGTTCTGTTCTGTTTTGTTGTGTTTAATTTTACCCCCTTTAAAATAAAATTTAAAGAAAAAGTTAGCTACTTAAACCAATAATGGGTACATTCTCTGTAAGACACAGCCAAATAATAAATATCTCTAGCTTGGATCTCTTCTGTTTTAGTGGAAAAGCAGTTAGAGACAATATATACATCAATAGACATGGCTGTTTTCAATAAAATTTTCTAAAAACAGACCACAGGTTTAATATGGCCTTGGAGGTATTCTTTGCCAAAATCTGATTAAACAATAGTCATCTATTGTTTCCCATAGTTTCTGTGGGTCAAGGACCCAGGAGCAGCTCATGTAGGTTGTCTGGCTCTCATGCGATTGGGTTGTCTGAATGTTTGAGGGAGGCTGAAGGATCTGCTGCCAAGATGGGTCATGTCTTAGTTACTTTTCACTCATTGCTGAGACAAAATACCTGATGCTCAAAGTTGGGAAAGGAAAGGTTTATTTCTTACAGTTTTTGGAGGTTTCAGTCCATTCTTAGTTGGCTCCAAGG
>PVJX010026497.1:0-25795 GCA_004027295.1 Dolichotis patagonum | reverse complement strand
ATGGTAAGCATGAGGCCCCATCTCATAGCTTCGAAGTCTTTCAAAGTTTTAAATCATCAGTTGGAATGGTGTTATCCTGTTTTGTTTGACTATATCATACGTGATGATATGAACAGCTGTTTTGAAGAAAACATTATGACAGCTATTGCTGATTTACTATTATCCTTCTTAGAAGTCCTACCATGCTTTTTTTGTTCTATTACCATTGGTTCTATCTACCACATTTTGTCTAATTGGAATTTGAATATGTGTGATAGTTCAAACAAATTTTTTTCTTTTTTATCAAAAATGAGATATTATAATACCCATTGATCATTTTCTGTTATTCGGTTCAGAAAGTCCTGGAATTCTTTCACTGTATGCATGGCTTTATTCTATTGTGTTATGTTTGATATTATTGTAATTGAAACTATGCTCAACTATAGCAGAGTAAGAGATATGGTGTTAGATACTGTTGATGTCCAGTTGTCTTAATGTAAAGTACTGTGTTGCCTATGTTGTCCTCTTCTGATCTGCTCTGTACTGCCCCCTTTTGTTTTATTCCCTTTTAAATAATAAAAAATATTTGGTAAAAAAAAAAAAACTTAGCTGAATATAGATGTGGGGAATTTGAACTGTATTGTGAAGTAAGAAGGAAGTTCTATTATTAGAAGAACAAAATATATTAGAAAAATGGCTATTTCAGGATTTTACTTCCCAGGTTCAATATTTAAGGAGGGATTTATAGATTTGCTTGTATACTTTTTAATTTTGTTCATCCCATTGAACTCTGACCAGCTCGAATGAGTCTTCAACTATGAACCAATATTTTTGCTCTTGGTACACCAACAGATGTACTTTTTATTGCTGGTGTGATCTGCGTATTCCACTAATATTGGCCCTCTTAATGTTTTGTGTGCACTGATGTAAAGAATCATATAATAAAATATTTGATTAATTGAGCAATGTCAAATATGTACAAATATGATAATTGTACTCAAAGCATAATGAGCAGAAATATCTTCAAAATCTACAAAAGTTCCATTCTTGTGATGAGGAAACTGTTGTAAAATATCAGTGTATAACAACCAAAATTTACCTTGTTAAAAATCAAACATACAAAAAAAAAAGACTTTCCCCTCCAGAAGACATAGCCCACATTATCCTAGAAACACATGTTATCCATGATTTGAAGAATAATGCAGAGAAGTGGAAGGGATTTCAGCAATCATCTCTCCCACAGTGCCCTGTTCACAGCTGAGGCAGAGTGCGGCTCAGGGAGGAATGGGGGCTGGCACTCCACACTGCACTTCACCACGCACCCGATGACTGTGTCAGCTACGTGGGGAGAAAAGGTCTGAGGCCCAGAATCTACTGTTTGTTGTGTCAGTAATTTTGGAAAATTCTGTAATATTATTTCTTCAAATAATTTTTCTGCTCATTTTAGTATTAGTATTCCTATTGCATGGATGTCACACTTTTCAAAAACATCCCATAGTCCTTGATATTGCATTCATGGTTTTCATCCATTTTTCCTCTCACATTTTAACTGAGCTGTCCTTGGGCACATCTCTTTAGGTTCATAGTGTGCATGTAACAACTCCACACAAGGAATGTAAACACTGTGCACTGCCATAAATAATAAAAATTAAAATACATCCAATTAATAAGAAACAAGGACAAAATGACATTAAGAAATAAACCTATGCCAGGTGACTCTAGAAACTTCCGAGTGCCCATATAATCCCCATGATGCTGGTAACCTCATTTTAAAAATGCTTACATACGTAAATAAGATTTTATTGTTAACATCAATGAACACATATGGGAAAATATTCACTGGCCAAGGGCATAATGCTCATAAGATCACAAGATGATTGATTTGTATTTATAAATGCTTGGGAATCTTGATTTCCATCTGTAATTTCACAATAACTTCATTGGATAAGAATAGCAGAAGCTTTGAAGTTAACAGCTAAATGCCTTATTGACATTTTGATTCACCAAAAATGAAAATTATATTTTATTACATACATGTTGAGCAACACAGAAAGATTGCATGATGAACATAAATTTGACTCAGAAAAATTAGTCTTTTCCCTCAGCTGTGTCTAGCCTCTTGCTGAGTCCATTTCTGTTACATTTTACTCTTCATTTCATTTACAGTGGTTTTTATGTCTAGAATTTTCTTTGGATTCTTTCCTAGATTTTTCATATCCATCTGCTTACATCAACAATCTTTCTTACCCATTGTTATTTCCATTAAAATTATTAGCATCTTAACTGTTGTTATGTTTTAAAATGGCCTGAAACTGGTGGGAAAGATGGAGGACCTATAGGTAGCAGGATATGGAGCCTCTCTGAGAGAGACAGCTAAAATGCCAGAATAGAACACACTGGAGAGACCCAAACAGAGGGAGATGGATTCTCCCAACCCAGGAAGAAACTGAAGTCAAAGAAACTACCCGAATATGAGGTCCCAGGGCTACCATTAGAGAAGCTAAGATTGGCAAGCAAGGCACTCTCGCTGAGCCACCCGAATTCATGCCCGAGATCGACTTGAGCAACTGAACCCACGCTAAGTGACTAGCTTGAATGGCCCTGAGTGTGGAGCTGAACAGCCCTGTGTGCCATTCACCCAGAACCAGCCCTGCATGCGACCCACCCAGAGGCACCGTGAATTCGCACTGCAGCCATACTGAGGTCAGAGGTTGGGGAGCCCAGCAGTTCTCAGGGACTGGCATGAACACATGGTGAGTGATGGGAATAAGACCCTCCTTCAGGAAAGGGGCAACTGACTGGACGACATGTTGGAGTTGGGCAGGACAGTCCTAACTCTGTAAGGAAGTGACTTGAGTTGGTTGCTCCCCTCGTGGAGCAGATTGGTGGGATCTGCTTGGACTGGGCCCCGTCCCTGGCCAGAATCCAGTGGGTCATCACAAATCAATTAATTCCCTGAGTGTGGCACACACTGACGCAGTGAAGGCCCACGAAGATTGACTGGCCTGGAGGGGAGGAGCCAGCATATACTGCTCTTGCTGGCACTTCACTCTCTGATAGCGGACTGCAGAGGGCAGAAGCTCCTAGCCTGTGTGCTCCAGAAGAACCCTAATCAACAAGAAAAGGGGCTAGGATTTACACTGTACACTTGTAAGAAGGAACCAAAAACATGACAAGAGAGAGAAATAAGAAAAAGTCCCTAGTCCCTAACCCTGAGAATATTGATCCAGGAGAGGTAAATACAAAAGAGATTGAGGGCAGCAAATATGCAACATCAAACACAGAGTCAGCGGACATAAAGAGATATCTTTGGGACCTCGTAAATGAGATCAAAACTGAAATATTAATTCAAGCTAAACAAGAGATAAGTAGATTAATAAAAGAAAGGCTGGGTACCTCTCAAGAAGACACAGGCAGAAGAATGGAGGAACACAAAAGGAGAGAAACATTCAATGAAGAATATAAAGCAAACCTAGAATTCATGAGGCAGATTCAAACAGATTGCCAGCAAACTAAAGACTCCATAGAAAGTTAGCAAAACTGCTTGAAAGAAAGTAGACTATCAAAAATTGAACACAGGCTTGCAATGTGTGATCATGAAAGGGAAGATCTCTTAAAAATAACAAGGGAGCAGGCAGTAACAACACAAAGGCTAGAGGATGACAAGAGGATCTATAACTTAAGAATAAAGTATGTGAATGAAGAAGCAGGAATCAAAACAGAGGAATTACAAAGGCTATTCCCAGAAATTATTAAGGAAAACTTCCCAAACATAGAAAAAGGAAATGATATGCAGACATATGAAGCATACAGAACTCCAGCCACCTACAACCCAAACAGAGCTACACCCAGACACATAATAATCAAGATCCCAGAAATTCAATATAAGAACAGAATATTAAAAGCCATCAGAGAAAAGAAACAGATCACCTATAAAGGAAAACCCATCAAAATCACGGCAGACTTCTCAACAGAGACCATCAAGTTAAGAAGAGCTTGGAGTGAAGTAATTCAAGCCCTGAAGGAGAACAACCTTCAGCCCAGATTGATGTATCCTGCAAAACTCTCTCTAGAAATTAATGGAGAAGCAATATGCTTCCATGACAAAGAGGAACTGGGGGAATTTGTGACCACCAATCCAACCCTACAAAAAATACTGAAGGACATTTTAGAGAGAGAGAAAAAGAATACAAGCATTTCAGGAACAGTGGCAGAGAGGCCTCAGTGAACGGGGCAGACAGTGGAGTGGAAGAGCAAAATAGACTATCAATGGCATAAAAATAGAATAGCACAAATGAGGCAGAGAAGATTGGCTATAATCTCTAATATAAATGGCCTCAAAATACTAACAGAGAGAAACACAGGCAGAGTAGACCAGGAGATAGGGTTCATTGAGATGCTCTATATAGGGAGGCAGTGGGACCCAAAACAAGCAGTGCACCCCATGGGAGTGAAAGGGGAGGAATTGTCTAAAAAAGGAAGGCAGAGGATATTGTTAATGGGGTAACAAGATTTAAAATCTACATTATTCTCATCATTCTGCTTGGATGGATTACATGCTGTTCCAGTTTGTCTGCTTACACTAGACTTGAGGACACGATCAGCTATCCCAAAAATAAGAGGACATATTATGGTAATCATCCTTAATTTCCTATCAACTTAATCTGAAGCCCTGTATAACTTACACTGTTTTATTATGACTGATCTTATTTGAATCTGGTTTGTTAGATTGCTATTTTGTATTGACTGATTTTATTCAAATCTGTTGTGATTGATAGCACCAAGTGCAAGAGTATAAGCAACTACACTGAAGATGACAAGATTCACTAAGATACCCACTCTGGTTTGATTATTGCCTACTTCTGAAGTTTTATAATGTCTCCAATGCTTCATTTTTATTAATATTGTTATATACTGCTGAGACATCATGGTAACCATTATAGATCACCTTGTATTGTGGTTTTATATGACTTTTTGCTTCATGCTTTTCTAAGAATTGTTTTGTTTTGTCTTGCTTTGCTTTGTTTTTCCTTCTAATACAGAAAGAATAGATATACATGTAGAGACTCATGCATGTGTAGAGCTTATAAACAGTTTACGAGATGAGAACCAACTATACAATGCATGTTGAAATGAACAACTACTTTGAAGAAAAAGAGACACTACAGTACCCAGTGCTGATTCTGTAATGTCATGATGTGAAATCCAGCAATACTATCATTCTTTGTTCAAAGTGATTTTTAACTTGTTTTGTTTTGTTTAAGTTCAACACACAAGAAGGTATGGATAGCTGTTTTGAAGAGAATGAGACACACTATGACAGCCATTCTTGGCTTCCCTATTGTCTGGTCTTGAAGACCTGAAATGCCTTCCTCATCCTGTTCAGATCAGTTTCATACTATGTTGTTTCATGTGAATTCCCTGTATGTGACAATACGGACAACTATTTGGAAGAAAACAAGAGTCAATGTGATAGAGAGTGAATATCTCCGATTGTCTAGCTTTGAAATTTATGTCTCTTACATTGCTTTCTTTGTTCTGTTTGGTTGTGTTTAATTTTACTCTTTTGATATAATTGCATGTATGTTTGAGTGTGTAAGATGGATGACCATATTGCTGTTTTTGTCAGATCATGGAGCAGAACTGTTAACAGTCTCAGTGTTTGAATGTCTACTTTGCATGTTTTAATTTTGTAATTTGAACAACTATTTCCAAGATGTCAGTATGTAATTTGTCAAGTAATGATTTCTTAGTGGTTTTTTTTTTTTTTTTTTGGTTCTTTTCCTTTTTTCCTTGGAATTCTGTATTATTGCTACCTTTTATTCTGTTTTGTTTTGTTTTTCTCTTTAAATAAAATTTTTTTTAAAAGGGCCTGAAAATTCTAAAACCTCTTTCATTTGTCCGCCTGGTTGATACTTGCTTAGTCTTTGAGGATGGCTTTTGGCATTTATGCATCCTTGTGTTGCTGAAAACGGGGCATGGCACATTAAATAAAAGGAATGGGAGTAGATGGGCTCCAGAGGGATATTTTATGTGGATGTCACTAGGTGTTGGGCATGCACTGCTCCCTGTGTGTGTTTGGAGCTTGTATTTTCTCAGCAGCCTTTTGTCTCTGTGCTTTGCTCTGGGTTTCCCTTGGGCTTCCTTCAGTAAGACTCCTGTGGCTTCTTTCCTTGTCACCCAGCCTGCCGGGAAGCCCTCATGATAGCGGCAGGGGAAAAGCAGGCTTCGACTTACCGTTTAATTTCTTCCTTGCTCTAGGTCTCGGCTATGATTTTACTAAGTATTTCTTACTATCTTTTCCATCGCCCACCCCCTTAGATGGGACACAAAGGGTAGAGGATGTTGGAGCTGAATAATTGCCTCTCTGCCTAGGTCAGATAAAACTCGGGCAAATTCTGACTGGATGGTAAGTCTGTGTCGTGAAGAAAACCCTGGAACTATTTGAAAATAGTTCTCCTTGCGCCTCATGTCCAAGACACAGGTGCCTTTTCTTAGATCCCATCCTGAGAGCCTGCTGCATCAGTAAAGTCCATGCTCTCATAGAGACCTCACCACACCTGAACCCCGCAGGTGTTAGTCACACTCGAGCACCTCCCAGATGGGCCTCTAGCAGTGCGAGAGGGCCTCCAGACTCAGGCCTGCACGGTGTCTGCCTTGTGCAAGCTGATCTTGGTGTATTCAGTGGAATTTGCCTTTCTCTTCAAGATCTGAAATGATAGTTTCCTTTAAAACCTCACTTCTCTGATAAGCCTAAGAAAAATTATTGATTTTCAGCTTTTTTTTTTTTTTGAGTTTTTTTCATGACGCAAAGATGACTGTGACAATTTCCAAGCAATGTAGACACTGGAATTGAAAACCAAAGTCCTTTGTATTTTGTCATAATGTATTATATTTTAAAAGCAGTGACACGGTGGTTAACATTTGGTTGTTACATTAAAATTTTGTGGTTAGGAAAATATTTTTTAAAGTACAAGACTGAGAGATTAACCTATAAAACTTTGCACACATGAACAAGTGTTCCATGGCTGAAAATCCCTTTAGCAATGGGGAGGGTGGTAATCATAAATCCTCTTTCCTAGACACAATTCTACGGTTTCAGCAGATGAACACACTGGTAAAAAGAAATACACCATCTGAGCACACTATTTTCCCTGTCATTCAGTTGACTGAGATGCTACTGCATTTTCTTATAAATACATTCATCTACTGAGGCAATGTTAGACATATAAGGCACATACTTGGATTTCAAACTTCTAGAAACACCAAAGATCTAAGTAATCAAGATAAATATTTGAAGATAAATATTTGAAGAAATATTTTCTTAAAAATACAAATTATTGGAAAAACTCATGAATAAAATATTGGAGTTTATTAAAAATAAACACAAAATTAAAATAGGTCCTGTGTAATGCTGTACTATAAGGGGAAATTTTAATTATTGATTTTTTTGGTGCTTTCTTAAGTTTACACCCCAGGCAGGTATCTCACTGTTAGCCCTAGGAGGACATATCCAGTCATCACACAGAAAACTAATTCATAAATTTTTAGAAGATGGGAATACTGGAGAAAATCAGATTCAGAATGGATTTGTTCCAAATATGTTTAATATTATTATCACTTGAAATTCAACCTGAGTAAAAAGTTATTGCTGATGTTATTTTCCCCAAAAGATGAAGTTCTTTTATGGAGTAGGTTTTGTGATTCAAACATAATATTAATTGCTAATGTATTTTTTCTATCTCAACACAGGCATACAGGCATACACGCATATACAGACACTTGTATAAATATTACAGTGGTAATCAAAGACCAAATAACAGACATTTCTATGAAGAGTAGATGTGAAGCTCCTGGTCTACCCAAGACTTTGAACTCTCTCCATAACTATTTTCTCAGATTGTTCCTAAATTTAAAATATTTATGAATTTTTGAGACTTATATATATTTTATTGTAAATATTTATTTAGGATATATGACATAATATTTTGATATACATAGTGAGATGATTACGCCTTTAAAAAATCACACACTGATGTATTAAGTTCTTGTTCCTTACGTAGAGTGGGAGCTCCTGAAATCTACTCACATGCCTTAGACTTGGCTTTGGCTTCAGTCGCTCATAACTAAAGAGACTGGCATTGGTTTTCAAACACAGCTCCCTTTGTATAAGGAAAGCTATTCTGTAGGTGCCACACGTACATGTAAACAGATGTTCCCTTTTCTCTCGATCCCGCTGTGCAGGATCGAAACGCATTTGAATGTGGCGGTGGTGAGAAGTGAGCAGCTGTTTCCCTGCAGAGCTGGTTGGTGGGCAGAGCACATCCAAGCAGCAGGGACCCACCGAAGAGCCAGGCGGAGCACAAGCGTCAAGACACATGGCAACTACAGACGACATTCTCTTCCAAGTGAGCCCAGCTGATAAGCAGGATGATTCGGGGTCTAATACGTTTCACAACTTTAATCTCCATAATTTTTGAAATCAATAAGCCTAAAATTTTCTGAAAAGTATAGGTGAACTTCCCCGAGTACTTCTAAGCTTATGTATTGTTATAGAGCATATAATCAACCTGAAAACATACATGAAACATAAATTATGTTTTTTAATTGGACAATTAAATTCGTATGTTAGGCCAGCAAAAAATGCAGGCTGTTTCCAGTATTTCGGTATTCAAGCCCGTCTATTCATCCTGTGCCAAACATTCTCTTATCTCTTCCTGTCCTGCTCGCTAAGGTCATCTGTGCAAATGTTTTAACTGAAAAAAGTGTTTATTTTAATCCAATCTTGTCCTTATGAAAAATAAAGGGGGACTATTCTTTTGCATGCTGTATTTTTAGACATATGACCAATGGAACACGTAATAAAATTTAGCGCTCCCATGTACACAGAGCAGAGAACAAAGACACCTCTGCCATAATTACATTCCACGTTTGTTTCTTTAGTCCAAAGCTCTTGCGCATCCTAGTTTTAGGTTTCTCTATAAAATCTCCACCAACAACCTAAAGATAAAGTGTGGGAGATTAGAAGAGGCATAAAAAGCGGGGAGGCCCAAAGCCTCGGCTAAAATAAATAAATGCAGAAGGACTCATGACCGAGTAGAGGCGGTTTCACTTCATAAATTACCGTCCTAATGTACATCCACTGCCAGCCTGCTCAACGCACAAGTACTGCAAAGAATCTTCGCGGCGGGAAAGACTGAAGGGAGAGATCAGGCGGCGGCTTCGGTAGCTCTGGATCTTTGGTAACGGTCCCAGAGTGCAAGCAGATACTTAAAAACATTCTTCACATAGTTCAGAGCCCAGGTGTCACCTCTCCCAGAGGTGTCTACTCAGGGTGCCCTTCTAACGTCCAAGTGGAATCCTGCAAGATTTCCTAAGTAAAACGCTGGCAGAGAAAGAACTTCACTCCTAAACGTCTCTGTCACGTTGTTTTTACATGACAGGTTGCACACGCCGCTCTGAAAGACCCCTGCAGCCCCCTGCCCGTCTACCTGCCTCCGTGCGCATTGGGCCTCCACTGGGCCTCCGACCCGGAGAAACCCTGGGCACAGCTGCCTCCTGACTCTCACCATTTGGCTTTCAAAGGTATATTTTCCTGTTTCAACAACTGGTGCTTATTTTATAATGTTACTTAAACTTCAACATTTTCTTTTTTTAGTACTTGAGGTGGGACCTTTTGTGCCGAGCTACATCCCCAGCCCTTTTTATTCTGAGACAGGATCTAAATCACTGAATTGTCCGCAGTGGGCTTGAACTTGTGATCCTCTTGCCTCAGACGTCCGGAAGGCTGGGCTTACAAGTGTGCACCACCACGCCCAGAAGTCGGCACATGCTCCGTGGGACTACAACTGCCGGAAGACTAAGACAAAATTCAGTGCAAACTATTAGTACAGCTATCATGTCATGAGCATCTTTAGTAGTAATGTTAAAGACTATAACAACTGGCTATTTTTTGTAAGGGAAAGAGTATCAAAGACTTACTTAAACTTAATAATTGGTGTGCTAAAAGTCACTTTAAGGCTATCATAGGACAGTAGCCCAGCTTTACCCATAAGAGATGCATTATGAGGCCTCTGCCTTGGACCCTTGAACACTCAGTACTGAACTGTGTGTGTATTGCTTTGGCTACACATACATAGCTAGGATGAGATTTAGTTTACAAAACAGGAAAAATTAACAATAACTACTCGTGAAATACAACAGCTATACAACAGCATACTGTAATAACAGTTACTTAAAACTTGCAAATTGTTTATTTCTGGAATTTTCCATGCAATATTTTGGGACCACTATTAATAACTAAAACCATGGGAAGTGAAACAGCAGAAAGGGGAGCACAATGTACCTATATAAGGTATTGAAAGAATGTAATTCCGTGGTCTTATGAGCATATAAAAATGGGTTTTGTTTTGCTACGCATTTAAAAGTTGTTCAAAGCTTTGGAGGTATAGCTGTAGTAATATGTACATATAGTCATAATAATGTGAGCTCTCACTACAGCCTCCACCTACAAGTGATGTAAGTACTTCAGGGAGTGAGAGAGAGTGGTCATTGTGAGTTTATGGCCAGGGAGGAGAATATGAAATACATTAATTCCCAACCTTCATATAAGAAAATAACATGTGTCAACTGAAAGCTAAAAAAAAAAAAGCTCTCCAAACATTATATCTGGATGCATGGATGTACACAACATCCAGAAGCATTAGAAACAGCTAAAAGATAAGAAAGAATAAGAGTAAGATTGAGATAATGGCCAGAGAAATACTGTGCTTCTTAGACGATTGTGTTCCTAATTTTTTTGTGTGTGTTGCTAATTTTTATCCTGCTAGTAATGTGCTCACAATGTCTTTGATAAAGTTAAACATTTAATTAAAAGGTTTTAAGAAATTAAACCATAATTTAAAAAGAACACACTTTAGACTATTTTGATATTTCCCTTTAATTAATGTAAAAAGGTAAGCTGTTACTTAAAATTATTATTTCCTGCCAAATTATTAGGATGATGCTGAGTGATAAAAATCAGTGAATGTTGTCTGCAACCCTTCTTTCCCAATAAATAAATTATCTTCTTATTTCTGTCTAATGTTGTACCAACTGTACACACTGACCGAAACGGAAAGCCTGAATTAGACTGGGTTTGAATACTGGTTTTATCACTTATTATGTCCCTTTAAATATATTCATCAGTTTCTTTAGCAAAACACACATCCCCTCACTGTCTGAGGGTTAATTAGGGTAACCAAAGCAAAGTACTTAGCCTGGTGCCTGGCACATACTCAGATTCAGTAACGTTGGTTTTTCTGCTGCCTGTAGTTAAACCCACCGAAGAGACACTGTTGTAAGTCTCCACATCAGCTCAATTCACAAACCAGTTTCTGTCTTCTCACCACCTAGTCCCCTCTCCCTTCTGTGTTTTCTCAACTTCTGATCATTTTTCAAGAAAATTTTTACTGTTTGTCCTATATAAATTAAATTGGTGTCTTTTTATTCTCCATCTCATCCTGTTTATTCCTTCAATAGCACTTAGTAGAACACAAAATAAATATTATTTATTATCGATTTGTGTCTGATAGTAGACTTTAAACTCTGAGATATTTCAATCTCCACTAGATGCCAGGCTCTGAGCACTGTATTTGACACATGACGTATTAGTTAAGTAATTGGTTGAAAAAAGTATGGGGGCGACTATCACAGCTGCATAATTTTCCACAAGGCTACTGACCTATTTCTTTTTTAACTATTAAATTTGCTGGTTGCAATGTTTCCAATTCCCAGTTGCCTCCGCTTTTTCAGAAACATTACAGTACTTTAAATTTAATGTAATGCTTTATATTAATAAAATAGGTATATTTTTATCTCAAGTTATAGCTGTTTAAATATCTTTATTGTTTTACACCATATGCTTAAAATTAAGAACCCAAAGGACACTGAAAATATCTTCAAATCTATGTACATTAATGAAGGAAAGAAGAAGTTAAGCCCATAAGTCAGGCAGTTAGAATATTTATAGAAGTTTAATTCTACTCTATGATGTTTTTCTTAATCCTTCTTCCTAGTGGTCACATATTTTGCATGACTGCTATGTCGTCTTTTGAAAGAGAAACAACACAATGTGGAATACTCTTGGGTTTTTTCCCTTTGTTTTACATATTAAAAATTCTTTCTAAATACCCACATACCTCCTTTTTAAATGTGATCTGATACCTTTTTATTAAAAATGGATTTACTAGAAATATTTCAAAAATCTTATTTTGTGAGTCACGTTTTTGGAGACGCCCCTTTCCTTGGTTAAAGCAAACTGGTTTTCAGGTGCCCTGCATTCATTATCTCAGCTCAGTGCTTATAATTATACAAAAATTCCAAGTACTCGTTTACATGCATGGCATTATGGCAAATGCTTTATGGATACTATCACGTGTCATGGTGCAAAAGCAAACATCTATCTCCTTAACTACAAAAAACAAATTCCTTAGTTTGTTATATAAGACCAAACGAACAAGCCATTTGGATTTGACTTGCTTGCAATTTTATTTTATTTTATTTTTTTTATGTTATGTTATGTTATGTTATTTTATTTTATTTTATTTTATTTTATTTTATTTTGCAAATAGCATAGATGGCATGTCCTCCTTTTCTAACAGATGTGTAAACCAGCTATATAACAAAGCAAGTAATTGGTCCTGACTTATAGTCAGGAATGCTGAGGATCTGTCCCCAGCTAATATCCCACACAGACTCTGCGTTCTGCTGCAGTGTGACTGTGCTATTTTGTACATTTCTACTCTCAATCACGCTTTGCGAAGTCTCATACCACACTTTATTCTGAGGTGCACACTTAAACCTTGTCTCAGGGCCCAGCAGTAGAAGTCACTCAAAGATCAGCTTTCATGTTTAGTGAATAAGTAAAATTAATTTTCTTTGACCAATATGCATGGGGGTCATCATAGAGCCTAACAAATGACTTGCCAAATCAAAATTTGATTTTTATATCTCTACCTTTCATTTATATTTTGCCAGTCTTGTAGCTTAACTACTAATTGCTTTTATTTTTATTTCCTAGCAGTCTGAACACTAGTTTTGCCTCGTAGCTTTGTGCGAATGACCACAGAAAGAAGGTCGAGTCATTAAATGTAGCTTTCTATTTCTCATTTCTCTATCGCATCATCCTCTCCTGGGTGCCAAAGTTAGCCAACAAAAATGTACATACAAATAGCCATGGAAAAAGACTTTACCTGGGAGTAAACCGAGAACAGGATACAATACCAGGCCCAGGTGCACAGACCAGGGCACCCTATGGTGTGTCTGGGGAGGAAACAGCAGCGTGGGGTTTTGCTGAGAGAAGGCAATAAGGTATTTTGCAGAAAAGCTCCTGAATACTTGTGGAGCTGTGAGAGCTGGCCTGCACTGATTGGCCAGTGGCAGCCATTGTCAGGTAAACTACACCCCACTCCCACCACCCCACCCCCGCCAACGCTGAGGATTAAACCCAGGGCCATTTGCTCTGAGCTACAACCCCAATCACCACCACAAACATCAGCCCCTTTGATTTTAAGGCAGGGTCTCTATGTTGCTAAATTGTCCAGGCTGGGCTCAAACTCGCAGTCCTCCTGCCTTGGCTTCAGAGTGCTGGGACTACAAGTGTGTGTCACCACCCTCGGCCTTTGTAAACTATTTTTGAGGTCAGGGCAGGCTGCTGCATTGCTTTGCTTCTGTGGGACAGTGTGTCAGGCAAGTGTTGCAATGTCCGTGGCTGTCCCAGTGTGAATCACGTGCTAAACCAGGGTTCCGGAAGGTTTCAGTGCTAGCCTCTCTTAGAGGCAACGGGTGTGCAGCAGCCCTTCCTTGTGAACCCTCCAACTCCGTCTGGCCAGGGTTCATTGTAGGCAATTCCATGTCTAAGCTGGAAGCTTTCATGCATTCTGTGATGGGGTTGGCAGCTTCTGAATCTAAACCATGGAGCAGGAGCCACTGAAGATGAAGGAGGGGAAAGAGTTGTGGTTTCACCATGGCGGTTTCCTGGGGCTGTGGATCTGAGAGGACAACTGCTTGATTAAAATCACCCTTACTATAATCTACTGTCTCCTGGAGTGGTCCTGACCCTTGAGGTTCAGCGAAACCTGGCTCTGTCCCCACCGGAACCCTTCAGGTCCTCTCCAGACTCCTGGAAGTTCCAGTGATTGTGTTTTCTAGTTTCTGACTCATGTTTTTGTACTTGCTACCAACAGGCTGAGATTACTAAGACTTCAGGGAAAACGTGGATTAAAAAGAGTGGGTCAAGAGATCCATTGCTCCCTGAGGAGGTAGGGAAAGGGAGGAGAGAGATTTAAAAAGGAACACACTGTATTATGTACATGTACCAGTCCCCAAGATGGTTGTAAACAGAGTGTACTGAAAACATGTACAAACAAAAAGGAAGAGTGGGGGTCACAGTGTTGTAGTTTTAATGAATAAGTTAAGTGATTCTGTCCCAGCAACTTTTTATTTAATTTCACTGGTATATTTTTTTTTTGTGGCCCATTCTCTTTTAATACAAAAAGAGGTTAGCAATTTAAACACATTAGAAGTGTTAGGAATTTTCTTATTAGTATAACAAAATAGAACAAAAATAGAACAACATAGAATTAAAAGTGTAATTTCTTTGCATTTCTGCATTGCTGAGGGTGAAGCTCAGAGGTAGAGCGCCAGCTAATAAGGACCTGGATTCCATGTCTCTTACTGCAACACCACCAAGAAGCTTGCTTTGTAATTATGCATCCTTACTGTTATTATTTGCTTTTAGTATTTAAAAAAGAGAAAAGTCAGAAAAGAACAGAAAGCAAAAGGCATAAACAACAACAAACTCAAGACAATGTCAATATAGGTTTTCACAACAGAATGAAAGAAATTTAACAATGGTTGTCATATTGCATATTTTTCTTTTCTTTTTCTTTTTTCAAAGAAATGAAAGAAAATTAAAAAGAATAGAAAAGCAGAAAAGGGAAGAACAATACCAAGTTGGAGGCATTTAAAGGAACAAAAAAATTCTCAGCGTAGAATCACTAGTTGATACATTACTCACTGTTGCCTCAAAAAATAGTTGCCAAATTTACAAAATCAAAGCATAAATAGTAACTAGACACTCAAGCATTGACAGTGCAAATCCTTCTGTTCAATGTTCCAACAGAAATTCAGTAATATGGTCAACTATCTTACACACTATACATTTCATTATACTCTTTAGAGCACTTCCCTTCCCTTTCACTTTCACAATATCTATCATGCTCTTTGGATCCCAGTATTGGGTCAGTTTTTGTTATATTTTATACTAGAGAGATCATGTAATATTTACTCATGTGAGTTCTGTTTATTTCACTAATAAGGATATTTTCAAGTTGGCTCCATTTACCTATAAAGGCCACAAGATCATCATTTTTTATGGATGAGTAGTATTCCATTGTATAAAAATACCACATTTTTTAAATCCACTCTGCAGTTAATAGGCATTTTGGTTGTTTCCAAGATTTATCTATCACAAATTGTGCTGCTATGAACATAGTTGCACATATATCTCTGTGACCTAACCTTTTCAATTTTTCGGGGAAAATACACAGGAGGGGAATAGCTGGATTGAATGAAGCTTCCAGTCCTAGTCTTCTGAGAATTCTCCATACTGATTTCCACAGTGGCTGCACCAGTCTACACTCCCACCAACAGTGGAGCAGTGTTCCTTTTTCCCCACAGCCTTGCCAACATTTGTTATCAGTTGATTTCTTGATGGTAGTCATTCTTTCTAGGGTGAGATGAAATCTCAATGCTGTTTGAATTTGCATTTCTCAAATTACCTCACTGGTATATTTAAATATTCGTAATGATAGAATCATCACATGGAATTTGTACCTCTACATGATTCTTCCTCTTTCCCCAACCCCATCCTCTCCCATCAAGCCCTCTTCTCCTCCATATTTTTAAAAGCTTTATTTCCATTTGTCCCTGCTATTCTGCTTTTTGTTTCTTCTCCTTCCTTTGCCCTCTCCTTTCCCTCATTTCCTTCCCCTTTGAACACTTTCTTCCTATTTCACAATATCGATCATACATTTTCTTCCTTATTCAGCCTTTCAGTATCCCACACCAGCAAAATATAATGAAACAATGTCTTCTTTATCCATTCATCAGTTAGTGGTCATCTGGGCTATTTCCAAGACTTATGTATTATAAACTATGCCACTATGAGTGTGCATATATTGCAGTGGAATGATGCTTTTAATTGCTTTGGGAAGATATCCAGAAAGGGAAGAGCTGAGTCAAGTGGGACCTCTAATTCTAGTCTTTTGAGGAATTTCTACAGTGGTTTCCATAGTGGTTGCGCCAGTCTACACTCCCAACAACAGTGGAGGAGGGTTCCTTTTATCTTGCAGCCCTTCCAGCATTTGTTATGGGTTGATTTCTTGATGTTAGCCATTCTTTCTGGAGTGAGATGGAATCTCAGCATGGTTTAATTTCATGGGCCTAGTTTTAGTCTTTGGTATGTGAAAAGCCAGTTTTTCTACTCTACACATTAAAGAGGCTATCTTTCTTCCAGTGAAGGAGTTTGACGCTTTTTTCAAAGATAAGATCACTGAATGTGTTTGGAGTTGTTTTCTGTATCTTCTAATCTGTTCCATTGATACTCAAGTCTGTTTTTTGCCAGTACCATCCTGTTTTTATCACAGTAGCTTTCTAGTATAATTTCAAGTCAGGGATTATAATAGTTTTTGCCTTGCTTTTGTTGTCCAGAATTGCTTTTGCTATTCTAGGTCTCTTTTGGATCTAAATGAATTTTAGGATTATTTTCTTTAATTCTGTGCAATACGATATTGGTACTTTGATCAAGATTGCATTAAGTCTGTATAAAAGTTTTGGAATTATGGCCACTTTCACCATATTGGGTCTTCCTACCCAAGATATCATTCTGATATCCTCTTCAATCTCCTTTTTTAAAGGACTGCAGTTTTCAATGTAAGGATCTTTTACTTTCTTTGTTAGATTGAATCCTGAGTAGGTATTTTTTTGTTCTTTTTTTGGATGCTATTATGAAAGTTATTGTTTTCCTAATATTACTCACAGTAAGTCTGTTATTTGTGTATAGGATGCTACTGGTTTTTGATTGTTAATTTGGTATCTAGCTATGCTACTTAATTTGTTTATTAAATCTAAAATTCTTTTTGTAGAGTTTTGGGATGTTCTATGTAGAGTATCATGTCATCCACAAATAATGATAATTTAACTTCTTCCTTTTCTATTTTTATTTCTTTTTGTTTTTCTCTTGTCTAATTCTCTGGCTAAAATTTCCAGGACATTGTTGAATAAGAGTGAAGACAGTGGATATATCCTTGTCTTGTTCTTGACTTTAGAGTGAAGATTTCATTTTTTGCCCATTTAATATGATGTTAGTTGTTGGGTTCTCATAGATAGCTTTTAACAAATTGAGATAAAGACCATCTATTCCTATTTTCTGTAGTGTTTTCATCATGAATTTGTGTTGGATTTGTCAAATGACTTTTATCTGTCTATTGAGATGATTTTTGTTCTTGGCCCTGTTAATATTGTTTATTACATTTATTGATTTGTGTGTGTTGGACTGTGACATCATCCCTCGAATAAATTCTACTTGATTATAGTGTATAATCTTGTTGATGATTTCCTGCATTCTGTTTGACCATATCTTATTGAGGATTTTTGTTTCTATGTTCTTCATGGAAATTAGCCTGCAGTTCCCTTCTTTGGTTGGATTCTTTTCCTGTTTTAGTACCATGATAATGCTTGCTTCAAGGAATAAATGTGGGAGTATTGCTTCCCTTTTAAATTTCACTAAAGAATTTGAGGAGTAACAGCATTAGATCTTCTCTAAATTTCTTGTAAAATTCAGCAGTAAATCCATCAGAACCTGGGCTTTTCTTTGTTGGTAGGTTTTTAATCACACCTTCAATTTTATTGACTGATATTGGGTTATTTAGAATTTTTATATATCTTCCTTTTTGTCTTATTTTAAAAAGAATAAAACCAAACAAAATAAAACAGAATAAATTCAATTAAAAAAACAATGAAAATGATATAGAACTTCAAAAAAGATAGGAAATTAACAATGGCTACCAAGCCTCTTGTTATCTTCATAATAGCTGCCCATACTATCAGATATAATAAAATCAAATAAATCAAGACAGAGTAAAACTAATCAGAACAAAACAATGCAAGCAATACAGAGCTTCAATACAAAATAAGAGGAAATCAACAATGGCTATCATAATATATCTTGTTATCTTCGAAACAGCTGCTGATACTATTAGACATGATAAAATCAAACCAAACAGAATAAAACCTAACAAAACAAAACAATGAAAATTACTTCAAAACAAGGCTTCAAAACAAGGTAATAGGAAATTAACAATTGTTTTAAAGAGAAAAAACACAGAAAAAGTCAAGACACAAACAAATAAAAAAAACAACAAAAGCAAAAAGACAACAATAATATCAACAACATACAATACCAATATAGGATTTAAAACCAAGATATATATTTTCTTGATTCAGCTTTGGCAATTCATGTTTATCTTTTAACCTGTCCATTTCAGCTATATTTTTCATCTTACTAGAATACAGGTTCTTGAAGTATTGATGATCTTCTGGATTTCTGTAGGATCTGTACGATTTCACACTTTTCATTCCTAATCTCATGGATTTTTTTTTTCTCATGGATTTTTCAGTCTTTCTTTTTTTTAAATCAGGTTGGCTAAGGATTTGTCAATATCGTCTTAATATTTCAAAGAATCAACTCTTTGATTCATTGATTCTTTGTTTTGTTTTCTTAGTCTTAACTGTGTTAATTTCTGTTCTGATCTTCATAATTTCCTACCTCTTATAAACCTTGAGTTTGATTTGCTCTTCTTTTTCTAGAACCTTGAGATTCAACACTAAGTTGTCAATTTGAATTCACTGTTATAAGTTTCCTTCATAGAATTGCTTTCATTGTATTCCATAAGTTTTGGTATATTGTACTGGTGTTATTATTTCACTGTAGAAAGTGTCTAACTTCTTTAATTTTAGCTGTGACCCATTGGTTGTTCAGGAGGTTGTCATTTAATTTCCATGTGTTTATCCAGTTTTTGTGGTTTCTTTTGATACTGATTTCCAGTTTCATTGTACTATGTCTGATAGCATGCATGGGATAATTTCAGTTCCTTTGCATTTACTTAAGCATATTATATGAGTTCATAGGTGGTCTGTTTTGGAGCCCATCCCCTGCACAGCTGAGAAAAATGTATATTCTGATGTTGTGGAGTAGAACTCTCTGCAGACATCTACTAAGTCTATTTTGCCATAGTTTGTTTTGTTCTGATATTTCATTGTAGATATTGTGTCTGGTTGATCTATTTATGATAGCAGAGTATTGAGATCTCCCATTAGAATTATATTGGGACTTACTTGATTTTTCATGTCTAATAATATTTGGTTTATATAGTTGGGTATGCTAGTATTTGGTGCATATATATTTATGACTGTTATCTCTTCTTCTTGGATTATTATGGTTATATAAACAAGATTCGTAGTTAAATAGCAAAATCTAAAACAAACAAGAAAATTGTATGCAGTAAATATCTCTTGGCAATTTTATCCTAAAAGGAGAACATTGAAAAGGTATTAGAGGGAAAAATAGAGAAATGGAAGAAAAAACAGGGTTACAAACAAGGCTGGAGCATGAAGGAAGATTACACAATCATTGGGAAACTAATGAAAAACACAGACAAGAAAGGAGGAATAAAGAAACAGAAGCAAGAACAGAACAAAACAACAGCAAAAATTTAGAAACAATGTTCACATGCATATAAAAACAAGAATGAACTATCAAGAGAAAGATTAAAAATCAAGTAAAAGAAAAGAAAATCAAATACTGTGCACTGCAGGGCTTGTCTCTGCTGTCACTGGTAGACAGCAGGAGCAGGCAGAGGTTTGCCACCTAGTAGGTCATACATGTAGTCGGTTTCTTTCTTCTGTTTGTTTGTCTTTTAAGGTGCATTAAAGACAGAATCTTCACTTTGCCCACATTAATTCATAACTTGACAGATGTGGACACAAAGCACAGGTATATCTAGTAATGATAGCTTTCAGTTGCCTAAGATTTTTGTTGTGATTACTGATTTCAAAGTCATGTAAATAAATGTTGAGAAGTTCTAAAGTTTATCAGTTTATCATGTAGTTAATGAAATCTGAATACAGAGTTGCACACATGAAGCCCCTCAAAACTTTTGGTTTCCCATATTTTAGAAAGCAATCTTTCCAGCCTGGAATAGTGAGATTTGGCATCTATGGTGAGTTCAGCTTTGTTCTGCTCAGAAATTTATTATACGTACACATATATGTGGGCCGGGTTTTTCTTCACTATAGCAGATGATGTACCTAAAGAAACTGACATTATGATTTTTCCCATTTTTCATCCTTTTGAAAGCTCTAATATTATTGCTGTAAATGTGATTGTACAAGGCTATAAATTTCTCACTTAATCCTTTTTAAATTCCTCTGACATGTGACCAGGAGTTGGAAATACACAAATGTTAAATTTTATGTTTTTTTCCATGTTAGCATAGTCTGCTACTCTGTTATAAACTGTCATCTGTTACCCAATCAAAGGAAAAGCATAATAAAAGCTTATAGTAATACAAGGAATATTCTCTTTTGCATGAACTCACCAATTTTAATAGGATATCAGCTGACTGGTAGAACTTGGGAGTTTTGAAAAATGGTAGTACAGAGTGAGAGAAAAAGAATATCTCAGCTGCCTCTGCTTTACTACCAAAACTCTGTAAAAATATTTCTCTGATTTCTAATCTGTGTTTTGGTTCATTCTGTGACCAGAAATATTTCTCTTCTGACTCAAGTCTATTTCCTTCTGTTCGTTTCATAAGTTCAAAGTTGAACTCAATCTTCATGGCTTTTTATGTAAGGTAAAGATGGGGCATATTTTGGTCAAAAAACACATTTTTTTCATAGCAAAGAGGACTGACACAGTGGTTTCACCAAGATGATTTTACTGTAGCTGCCTTTCAGCCTTGTTAAATACCAGTTGACCAACATGTTGGTGATAGAGGCATTCTCCGTATTTCCTTTGAATTCTGGAAAAGGGGGAAGAATCAGACTTGGAAACTGGGCCAGGAGAGTGAATAAAGATAAGATCTAATGAATGCAAGACTTTAGTCAATTACTTGTTCTTTTTGTTACCCTATTTTCTCACCCCAAAAATAGCAATAATCATACCTACTGCAAGGATTTCATCTAACATTTTGAGCTTTAACAAATGAGGACAAATATTATACAGAAGAACGTCAATGATTGTTAGCTACCAATATCAAATAGTATAGTATCTGTAGTCCTCAGGCTAAGTATAAATCATTATTTTCATGTCTGTCAGGATCCCTGAAGGAGTGGTTGATTCCAGAATGTGGGCAGGGAATGTATAACATGAATCACGACTTTTGGTCCCAGAAAGGAAGAAAGTACTGAGGCAGGAATATCCAGCAGCACACAAGGAAAGCACAGAAGCAAATTTGAAAAAGCACCCATTGGACAAAGTTAGAATAATTTGAGCAGCAAAATAATATAGTCCTGAATTGCACCTAAAAGAATAAAATAAATGTACATGAATAAAATAAATGTCCATTACTGATATAAGTAAATGATTAAATAAATCAAAACATCAGAAAGAAAACCCTTTATAATAGAAAGAAAAGAATGTAGAAAGAATTTAGAAATTACCATCAATTAAAGGACAATTAAAGAACATCACAGTAATTATTGTCAGGGGCATGATCCACCACAAGACAAAAGCGACAATCTCAGGAGAAATAGAAGAGTTCTGTAGTCTCAAAGTATTTCCACCAGGACACTTGTTAATTAGTTACACACAGAAAAGCGTACGTTGTTCATGGAAAACCCTACAGAGAGCACCATAACCCAGTGAACCTGATTAATATTACTGCCAGTAAAACTTCTCAGCATCATCTACTTCCCCAAATGAAGCAGACAGAAAAGGAATTAACTTCTATGTTCTTCCTTCTGTAAAAATTCTGGACTTCAATCTAAAGATGAAAAAACACAGGAGACACATGAATTGGAGAACATACTATAAAAGAACAGATCTGCACACGTCCAATATCAAGGTCACAGCAAATGAGAAGACAAAGGAGATGAAGGAGACAGACACCCTAATTCAGTGTGAGTTCCTGGGCTGCACCCTGGGACAGGAAAATGACACTGGGGGAAAAATAGGAGATCTAATGAACTTGTGGTATAGCTGATAATGCAGAGAGAGTGCTGCTGTAGTTTTAATAATTATGCTGTGGTTGAGTACGGTGGTACTAAGAGAAGGCTTGGGAAAGTGTACCTGTTGATTTTCCGTGAAGATATTGCAAAACATAAGTTAAAAATATCAAAGCCAAAAGCATGTAATCCTAGCACTTTGGGAGGCTGAAGCAGGAAGATAGCAGATCCAAACCCAGTCAGAAAAACTTAGAGACTTAAGGAACTCCTTCTCAAAACTGAAAGAGGGGGCAGCTAAGGATGCTGCTCAATGCAAAGGCATGAGATTCAATTTCAAGTACTGTGAAAAAAGGTTAAATATCTGTGTCATGGTTTATGTCGGTGGCCCCCAGGCCTCATGTATTTGCGTTGTGCATTCGTGATTGGTTCATTGTCTAGTGCTTGGATTGGTGGTGTCAGTGCTACACCCTCCTAGGGGGTGGAGCCAGGATGTGATGTAATGGCAGGAAGAAGTTGTATCTCTCTTGCTGGTTTCCCCTTGCTGTTTGCAGCCACCATGAACTGCAGCCCTACCATGCCACCCTGCCTTGGAGCCAATTGAGTATGGACTGAAACCTCCAAAAACTGTAAGAAGTAAACCTTTCCTTTCCCAACGTTGGGCATCAGGTATTTTGTCTCAGCGATGAGTAAAAAGTAACTAAGACAGTCTGTTAGTACTGTGATAACATAAACAAAAGTGAAAATAATTTTTAATTATGTTATCACTAATTCTGAAGAATGCTGAGGCAAATTCTGTAAGTCTACACCTTTTGTGCCCTTTTCAGAGCTAATAATAACATGGCTCTTCATCAACTATGTTTTTATTTTTGGTTGGTGGCTTGAACTCGGGGGCCACAGAATGATGTGTAAAGATCAACACCATGGAAATCAAGAATTAAAATCTGAACTCAGAAGTAATGTCCAGGAATTCTCTGCCGATTCCTGTGCAGGGTTATTGGGAGTGAACAGAGGGTCAGGACAGAATGAGCCACTGCCCCCACCTGTCATTCTGACCTTCAGACCCTTACCTTAAGGTTTTGTCTGTTTGAGGGATAAAAAACTACTTAAATTCCCTTCAGAACTGGACAGCTCAAGATGCCCAGTAAATGAGAACAACTATCTGCTTCCCATGGAATTTCCAAACATTGCCCAGATCTCTTGCGAAGATCAGAGATGTAATGCAAGGACTAGGGTGTCAGTATCGATCAATCATGGGCCCATTTACTGCAACATGACACAAAAATATTTTTTATGAAAATTGAACTTTTAAAAACTATTTTTTCTTTTATGCACTTCCACCACTTTATCCCAGTACAAGTTGCAAATTTCAATACTGTGAAAACTTTTTAAAAAGAAATTTGGGGGGCTGGGGATTTAGCTCAGCGGCATAAGCGCCTGCCTTGTAAGCAGGCAGTCGTGAGTTGGATCCCTGGTACCGATAAAAAAAAAAAAAGAAAAGAAATTTGGACATTTTGCTAGACAAATCAAATATTATTTGTTTATAGCTCATAATGGTATAAGAAAATAACCATGATACTCTGTCTTCGATACTTGCTTTGGAGTTTTTAAAAACGTATGACATTTTCAATAATAGTCAAAAAGATGTGGGCATAGGTGCTGAAATGTTCATGTTACCACTAGTCTTGCTCTGGATTCCTAAATATGTCAGAATAGTTTTTACATGGCACACTCAGTTTTACATCCAGCATTCCCCAAGAGACGATGAGCAACAGTGGAAACACAGATCCTCGCAACCAGAAGATTGCATGAGCTCCCCGATAGAAGGTTGCCTGAGTCACTCTCATTGCTGGGACTTAACACCAACAAACTAAAGGAGGAGAAGTTTATTTTGACTCACATTTCATTCCACGGTCGGCTGGATCCAAGGAAGAATAGCAGAGGGTTTAACGGGAGATGTGCTTACCTCTTGGCAGCCACAAAGCAGAGAGCAAAGGGAAGTTTCCGGGAAGAAGATGCAGTGCCCTCCCAGGTCACACCCCCGCTCACCACCTCCACCAGCCAGACCCCAGCCCCTAACAGCAAGGCTCCCGGGAAATGGCTGGACAGAACCATAGCAGAAGGCACCGCTGTGCTTTCTGTGAGGCTCCCAATTTTGCCGAATTTATAAGAAAGACACCTCCTGGTACCACCAAATTACCTAATCAGAACAGCTTGGGAACTCACAGCCTCTGTGTCTCCCTCCTGTCCAGCCACCTCTGCACAGCAGGATGGTCTTAAATAGAGAAGGCCTCACTGTGGCTGAAACCAGCGTATTTACTGCATGGCAGCTGTTTTCACATTCTTTTGTCCTGCTCAATTTTTTGCACATTTTGTGGCATACAGCCTTACTGACCAAACTCTCCATGTTATTATTAGCAAAGTAAAATAGCTTTTCTTTGCCAAATTAATACTACCCATTTCACCACCAAAGTTAGCTCATTCTCAAGAAAGTTATGTCTATGCCTGGGGGACTAAGTGACTCCAAACAAATCTCTGCCTCCTGAGAAGCACACTAACTTCTTCCTGCACCTGCCCTATGCCTTCTTCAGGGGCACAGGGCATGCTCTGGCCTCCTGCCTCTCCCAGGAGTGTGGAGCACATGCTCCTGCTCACAGCCAGGTCTCCACGATGAAGGATAGAGCTTAGCGTGTTACCCCGGTAGATCCCTCCACAGATAGCAAACGTAGGCTGCTCGTCACCAGTCTAAGCTTCGCAGCTACATGCAGATAGATGATGACGACAGACAGAGAACAGTGAATAGATTAATAGGTTTTATGTTGATGTTAAAATCTTTTAATCCTTAATTTATTCAATCATAAATTAATACCTTATAATATTCAGCAGAGTAGTGTATGTGTTACACCAAGTAAAATAAGACAGATGCAGAATGAAACTACTGAATAGTCTCTCTCACAAGTCACCTAAAATAAGGTCATCTAGAATGTATAGTGGTGTTTAATAAAAAGTGGGGAGCAGGGGGAGATGACAGGAGATGGCAAGAAGTTGGGGAGCAGGTAGGCAACCACAGGTGAAAGTCATAAGTCCTAGTGTTCTGGAGAACAATGAGAAGACTTTAGTTAACATTAACCTATTTACATTTTATGAACAACCCAAAGAGAGGATTTGCAAGTTTTCTTTTTTTTTTTTTTTATTTAAAAGAGAATAAAACAAAAGGGGGCAGTACAGAGCAGATCAGAAGAGGACAACATAGGCAACACAGTACTTTACATTAAGTCAACTGGACATCAACAGTATCTAACGCCATATCTCTTACTCTGCTATAGTTGAGAATAGTTTCAATTACAATAATACCAAACATAACACAATAGTATAAAGGCATGCATATAGTGAAAGAATTCCAGGGCTTTCTGAACCGAATAACAGAGAATGATCAATGGGTATTATAATATCTCATTTTTGATAAAAAAGAAAAAAATTTGAACTATCACACATATTCAAATTCCAATGAGACACAATGTGGTAGACAGAACCAATGGCAATAGAACAAAAA
>PVJX010026496.1:0-25789 GCA_004027295.1 Dolichotis patagonum | reverse complement strand
CTGCCACCCCAGGACGGGGAAACAAGAAGCAAGTGCGTTTCCTGAGATCCGCGCCATGTAGGAACTTAGGGCACCGAGCCAACCAGTAAGCAGCCTGCCGCCCTGGGAAGTGACTGTGGTCTGGGGAGCTGTGGCCACCCCAGGGCGGGGAAACAAGAAGCAAGAGCATTTCCTGAGATCTGTGCCATGTAGGAACTTAGGGCGCCAAGCCAACCAGTAAGCAGCCTGCCGCCCTGGGAAGTGACTGTGGTCTGGGGAGCTGTGGCCACCCCAGGGCAGGGAAACAAGAAGCAAGAGCGTTTCCTGAGATCCGCGCCATGCTGGAACTCAGGGTGCAGAGCCAACCAGTAAGCAGCCTGCCGCCCTGGGAAGTGACTGTGGTCTGGTGAGCCACCACCACCCCAGGGCAGGGAAACAAGAAACAAGAGCTTTTCCTGAGATCTGTGCCACCCTGGAACTTAGGGCACCGAGCCAACCAGTAAGCAGCCTGCTGCCTACTGGGGCACGGGCTTAGAATCAAACATACCACATCCCGCCCCCCCCATTAACAATTGGGATCCAGGGATCTGGGTATCTCTTAGTAGGTGACCATATTTGGTACAGCAAGTCTGGGGAGTTTCCTTCTACTATCTCTGAAGGCAGATATTTTTATCACCATTTTGCTCTTTCCTGATTAATGGTGTTGCTCTATTCAATACCCTGTGTTGATTGTTCTATAATTTTGTATATTTCTTTGATTTTGCTCTACCTAGCAGAAGAACAACTATTGTGAAGACAACGAGGTATACAATGTTGCCTGTTACTGTTGCCCTGGTGAACTGCTGTGATGTTCTGTGCCAATTTCACTATACTTTTTCAATTGGCTTTATGCCATCCTGTTTTTTTGTAACTGTTTGCAGCCTCACTGTGTGTTCACTTTGTAGGCCTTAATTTTGTAACATGAACAGCTATTTCTGGGAGGACAGTATGTGGTTTGTCAACTAGTGATTTATGGGGGGTTTTTTGAGGTTTTTGTATTGTTTCTACCCTTTTTTCTGTATTGCTTTTTTTCTCTTTAAATAAAATTTAAAAAAAAGAAAAGAAAGAAAAGAAAAGAAAAGGATGGGGGATAGAACCCAGTAGTAGAGTGCTTACCTAGCATCCATGAGCCCCTGGATTCAATCCTTAGTACCTCTTAAACACACACACACACACACAAAGGTAAAGTTAATAACTTTTACATTATTTGTATTTTACTACAATAAAAGCATTAGGAGAAAATGAACTGCTGATGAAACTGTTTAAATAGCCCAAGTATACTATGAAGTTATAGAATCCAACTGACTTATCAAGTTTCAAGAAGATGAGGGCTGAAAATGTAAGTTCCTTATAGTAGTTACTATGGAAAATCAAATTAGCTCATGTTTATTCCTCAATGAGAGATTTCTCATCTATACAGATTCCAGTGCAATTTCTGACACCTTTTACAAATCACTCCCTTATTTTTGTTTCTAACGTTTATCCTCACATATGCATGTATGTACATACACACGCCAAGCTGAGCAAGGCCCCTGTGGCTGGAAACATCTCAAAACACATCTCTGGTCTTGCTGCCAGAATACAGAGCATTTTAACAAGAATATTGTCTGGCTCTGCTGAGAATCAAAGTATCAATAACAATCACAGTTACAAAGTCTCACAGTTCTATTTCTTTTTTTTTTTTTTTCAGGAAGTTTAAAACACTTGGCAGATTTTTAGTCCTTGGTTTGTGCATACATACTCATCACACTGTGGGTGAGGGATGAAGCAGAATCACAAATTCAAACGTGTCAGCCCACGTCTGACACAGTGTAGTAAGATCTGCTGACATCCATCGATCAATTATGTGGGCCTGTCTCAATCTTTCATATACCATGCCTTGCAATTGTCCTGTGAAGTGCAGACACAAAGTCCTCTAGAGATTCCCCAAGTCAGTGGTGGCCAGTTGGGCTGCCATATTGGTTCTTCAAGTTGCTAGTTCTTCTCTTTGACTGGGTTCTTGCAACTTGTATGGATGCATAAGATGGTCATGGCCCCTGGAGGGCAGTGAGAGTTATGGTCAGTTATGGTCATAATTTCACACCTTTTCCCTGGGCACACAGAACAGTAATCCTTTTAAAGTGCTGAGAAAGTGCTCCAAATATTTTTACTTTCCAGGGCAGAAAGACAGAGGTGAGATTAAAGTGGGAAGACCAACCTATGCTGCTCCTCTCACTGTGAGGCCTTAGCAAAGGTTATTCCCTCTGTCTGGGTCACACTGTCCCTCAGCCTGTGATTTCCAGAAGAGTAAGAACTGTTTCTGCTCTTGCTCATCAATGTATTTGACACTTTTCCTGGTACACAGTCGGTATTCAATAAATACTTTGACAATAATACTTAATATTAAAATATTTTAATGAATACATTTACTAATCTTATTTTTGCTGAGAAATGGGAAACATTCAACAAATATTTGTTGAGTAAGTTAATCAGTATCTTTAAAACTGGCACATTAATAGTACTTACCAAATAATAGCAGGTACTTAACAAAGTTATTAGAAGAATTACATAAATTAATGGAAATAAAACTCCTAAGTAGTGCCAAGCACCTAATAATGAACACTAAGTAAAAATAAGTTAACATTTGTTTTGATATTGTGTCCATAATAAGAAGGTATTTGAAATTGTTATCTCATGTGAATTTCTTCTTCACTTCTGATAATCTACCTGATCCTTTAGCTTGGGCAGCATTTTTTAGATGTAGAACCTGAGGTTCAAATAGACCCTCAGCTGTTTGCCTAAGAAGTGGTAGAGCTTGGATTCCAGTCCTCTTCTGCCAGATTCCAAAGCACTGGAGTTTAATTCACTTTTTCTAAACTCATCTAGCAATGGTCAGGTCAATAACTAATAGACCTTCAAACTTATTCATTTTGATGATCAACTTTTTTTAACGTGTTCCCTGAAGAGAAGGTTTCATTTTACTCAGGAGTCACCATGATTAGAAAACGATAATTCCATGCTTAGTTTTAAAAAATAAACTCTCTTCTTTTTATTTTAACGAAGACAAAGGTGCATTATTGGAGACAATTATCTCTGTATCTGACTTGAACTGCAGCTAACCAGAAGTTGCTGCCTCAGCCAGTATTACTTAAAGATGAGATTTTGTTATGTCTTGCTTTGTTTTTAGTCTCTTGGAGTATACTTTAAAAGTGAACAGGAGACCCCATTGGAAAAATCGATTATATATTTCCATTTTAATGTAAACATTTAGTGTCCAACGTTTTGCCTCACCATATCATTAGCATTTGAATGCAAAGCACCATTCCAGAAATTTATTTCAAAGCTTTCCTTTCTTTTTGCAGGTAGAGAAAGCAAAGAGAGCAAAATAATTACCTCAGCCCATAGTTGACTAAATGCAATAATCATGATGAGCGGAGAGGTTTGTGGGGACAAACTATAGGTGGAAAATTACAAGATAGATTTAAATCCATCTTCTCCAAAGAACTGCTAAAGTGCTGAAGTGTTTGTTTGAATTCTTAAAGACTCTTCTATGTTCTGTCAATATTATATATCGCAAAATTCTACAATAATAATAATAATAAAAATAAATGAGATTAAATTTATAATGGTCAATTTAGATCATAAATAACTAAATTTCCTCTTGTATGTTGAGGAATTGTCACCTCTGAGATTACTAAACAAAGGTCCTTTGGCTGCTATACACGGGATTTGAAAGCGCAGTTTCAAGTCCAAAGCTGAGCCTGTGCCCTCTCCCCAGCCAGTGAGCTGATACCCTGCTTTTAAAGCTGAGGAAGGCTTTCCGTCCTCTTCCTGAGAAACATTCATTCTTTCTGTGCCTCACCACATCCTCCCAGCATGCCAGGTGCAGTTGAGGCAATTTAGACTGAGTGCAAAGTGCTCAATTTCAGGTTGAAATCATGCCAAAGACTCCTTATAAAAGCTACATTCAGTACCTCCAATTCCACATTCCATTCTGTGTGCATTGTCTGCCATTGTTTCCCAGGATTCCAAAAGCAGTTGGCCGCATTAAATAAGAGTCAGGAATGAAAACAATAGCAAGGAACTGTGGGAGGATGAAGAGCTGGAATAATGAAGAGGGAATAGCCAGAGAAGTCAAATGAATTCTGAAAATAGATGGGGTTTAATGAGCACAGATAGGTTGGCTTTATTCAAACAGGCAGATTCAACCAGGTAAGAATTTGATCATAACACTCTATTGGTAAGGGTGTGCCTGGGTTCAGCTCTTGTGGAAGGTTATTTGGCAGTATTTACTAAAACTAAAAAAAGTGCATGTACCTTAGGGTGCAGAAATTTCTCTTCCTAGCATCTGCCCTGCAGAAAAATGCAGGTTGGATATATACAATGAGAGATACACAAAGATTTTCAACACTGAGTTGCTTTTAATAGCCAAAACTGGAAAAGGATTCAATATCTACCTACAAAAAATATACTATAGAACACTATGCTATAACAAAGGGACCAGATCTTCAGTTGAATGAGTAATAATACTCATGGACACTTGTCCAGGAGTCAGAATGTTCTAGAAACTCCAAATCTTACATACATTAAACTATTTAACCCTTACAGCTGTTCTTGTGGAAACTCTCCAATGATGGTCGGGGAAACAAAGGCACTTAGATGTCAAATAATCTGACTAGGATCACAAAAAAACTATGCAAATCCAAGGCATCTATCTCCAAAAATGTATACTGCTTCTCAAGAATTTTAACAGTGTATTTGTCATTTGAATTTAAAAAGCAAGTTGACATATACAAAATGATAAGAGTCTTGCTTGAATGTGCACATGTACACAAACATGAAATTATACCTGTATTCTCTATAGGTGCTTTTCTTATGGCACAGAAAAAGGTGTGAAATGACATATTCCAGGTGAAGGAGGCAAGGAAAGGATAGAGAATGAGGCAATGTTCAAAGGAAGGTTTGACTTTATTTGTAATGTTTTCACTTTTTAAATAGGAACATATGGCCATATTACTTGTGTACTCAAAAATATTACTTGTGTGACTCAAAAATAATAATAATTTTAAAAAATTGGATCATTCAGAAAAGCTTCTCCGAGTGAGTTAAGACATACCTGGAATCAGCCAGGCAGGACACGTTCAGCAGATTCCACATGCGCAGCATTCTGTAGCTCACAACTGTTTGCACCAATACTCTCCCATTCCATCTCCATGACAGCCTGGAGAGTCAGCTCTCTCCTCTCAATTTGGCAAATGGGGACAAAATGGCTACTGCTGAAAATGGAGGCTTCCTGCCTGACCCTCACTCCACAGTTCCTCCTCTATCACAGAAGCTCTCCTGGAGCCCACACCAGTCCTTACAAGAGAGGATCTGACTGTTTGGCTCAGGGCCCAGGGGAATGATGGTCTCTAAATGGCTTAATGACGTATCCCAACATATTTCAAGGATTTTAATAGCATACTTTCTTCTTTGAATTTTTAAATAAAGCATGTTTCATGGTGATACATACAACAAGATAGAATGTGTGTTCATATAGAAACATGCCCACAATTTGGATGGAGAGTAAATGCAAAAATGAAAGAAGCAATGAGAATGTCAGTGAGAGAAGGGTCATACAGACCCAACCCCAGTTATGTCCTTATCCAATTTGTTATTTCGGGTAAGATGGTTAACCTCCTGTACTCTGATTTCCTCAAATAAAAAACAGAACCAGTGAGTGCCCTAGATGTTTTACGAGTATAAAGTAGCTGATATATGAAGAGTTTGTCATCTAAGAGCACCCAGAAATTTTTAATTCATGCAGTCATTCATCAAGCATTTGTGCCAGACACGGTGTAAGGCACAGAGATACATTTAGAAATATGACAAGTAAAATTCTTGCCCTCGCAGAGTTTGCATTCTAAAATGAGAAGACAAGATAAATGATTAATGAGTGGTGGCATGTGGTGGTGGCATTGTCTGAAACTAAGAAAAGGTTTTCATGTTACCAGTGAAACAATAACAAAGTTGAATGATCTATGAAAGAATGAGAGATGAAACATTTAAGTCTAGATAAATTTAACATCCTCTTAACAATGGTTCTTAATTAAGGACAGTTTTGCCCTTGCTACAGTCTGAATGTTTGTTCCTCCACCAAAATTCATATATTGGAAATTAACCTTTAACGTGATGGTATTAAGAGATGGGGTCTTTAGGAAGTATTTAAGTCATGAAGACTCTGGATCCATGACCAGGATTAGTGTTCCTATAAAAGGGATGGTGCTTCCACTAGAGGGAGGTACCATCTTTGAAAAAGAAAATGAACCCTCACCAGACTCTGGATCTTCAGATACTATGATCTTGGACTTTCCAGCCACCTGAACTACACACAATAAGTTTCCGCTGTTTATGCACTAACCCCTTGTAAGGAATTTTTTTAAACAGCATCCCAAATGGACTAAGATATTGCCTAAGGGACATTTGACAATGGCTGAATACTTTTTTCATGTAATGATTTGAGGTGAGGGCTATCTAACTGTCATGGTTTATGTTGGTGGCCCCCAGGCCTCATGTATTTGCATTGTGCATTTGTGATTGGTTCATTGTCTAGTGCTTGGATTGGTGGTGTCAGTGCTACACCCCTCGTAGGGGTGGAGCCAGGATGTGATGTAATGGCAGGAAGAAGGTGTGTCTCTCTTGCTGGTTTCTGCTTTGCTTTTTGCAGCCACCATGAACTGTGGCCCCGCCATGCCACCCTGCCTTGGAGCCAACTGAGTATGGACTGAAACCTCCAAAAACTGTAAGAAATAAACCTTCCCTTTCCCAACTTTGGGCATCAGGTATTTTGTCTCAGCGACGAGTGAAAAGGAACTAAGATACTAACTGATAGGGACTAGGAATAGTACTAACTACTCTACTCTGCACATGTCAGATACACACAACAAAATGTGATCTGTTCCCAAATGTAAATAGTCCCAAGATTAGAAATGCCAAATCCAGTTATCTACTAAACCCAGATCCACGCCTGCATTCAGCATCTCAGTGGAGGACTTTACTTAGAGCTCCTCATCTCTTTTGATAGCAAACATACCCTTCCACTTGTTCAGACCCAAACCTTCAAACTGTCTCTACTAGCTTCCTAAGGTTGCTACGAGAAATTATGACAAATTGGGCAACTTCAAACAACACAAACACTGCCCCAGTTCTGAAGGTGAGGAGTTTAAAATGAAGAAACCTACAGCGTTGGTCCTGACTGAGGTTTCCCAGGGAGAATCTGTTCCATGCCTTCTTCTAGCTTCTGGTAGTGACCAGCAATTCTCATCTTACAGGTACATCACTCTAGCCTCTGCCTCTAGCTTCACATAGCATTTTCTGTTTCTGTCTTCACATGGTGTCTTTTATAAAGAAAGTTGTGTCAGCACATCTTGCTGCTTCTACTTGCAAAATATATCCAGAATCCAACCATGTCCCCTATGTCCAGTGCTATCACACTGGTCTGGCCCTCCATCACCTCTCACCTACGCCTCCTCACTGGTTTCTCAGGCTTCCTCTGCTCTGTGATCTATTCTTCATAAGATGCCAAGGATCCTGTTCAAAAACTAACCTGAACAGGTCATTCCTCTTAGAATCAGGGGGCTCCCACTGTACCCAGAGGAAAACCTAGGTCCTTACCTGAGCCTACAATGTCCTGCTCAGTCTGGTCCTTGTTTACTTTTCTCACCTTCTCATCTACCATTCTTTTTTCTCCTCAACAACACTGGCTTTCCTGATCTTTCTCAAGTCTGCCAAGCTAATTTCAGCCTGAGGACTTTTTCATTTGCTATTTCTCCTAACTGGAAGGCTTTTGCTTAAATCATTTGAAAAATATTGAAAGAAAAGAAAAGTACATATATATATATATATAATATTCATTACACACATATATGTGTCTAGTAAGGCAAATATCTGTGTGCTCATCATTCTATTTACAGTTTTTAAAAGATGAACTGCTCTTCTTTCAGATATCCACATAAATAACTCCCTCAGATCTCTGCTCAAATGTCAAATGTCATGAGCACCTCAAGCACTCAGGAATCATAGCAGGTACTCTGTGTTCTATAGTTCAGGGACAGAATTTGACCTTGTAGGATGGCAGCTGGATGTGTCAGCACACTGGAAACAGACCCTCCAATAACTTGACCATACTAGCAGAGCTGATGCATAAAAACAGAGTCAATTTATTAATTTATAATGAGCGAAATACCTGTAGAGAGGAAAGATACAGAGTGATTTAGTCTAGCCCGTAGAGGTGTTACTTGAGAATAATAATAATCATTATTCTTTTTGTTTTGGCCAGGGAGAACGCGAACACAGTCCCCCACTACCACAAATTACGCAGTTGAGTTTCCCACATTTGGGGAAATCGCAGGGGTCAGCACATCCGGAGTGCAATGGATAAGTCTCACCCTGGGAAAGCCACCTTCCTGATCATGGTATCTCCCCTGCCTGGTAAGTATATAATCATTATTCTTATCATTGTTTTATTAACAACTTCATTGAGGTATGCATGATATAAAAACAGCCCTGTGGTACATGATATAAAAAGCCAGTATACATGATATAAAAACAGCATATGTGGTGAATTTGGATATAGGGATATACCCTGGAAATTATCACCATAATTAAGAGAATAAACATATCCATCACCTCTGAAAGTTTTCTAGTGCTCTTCACTTTTGTTTATTTACTTGTTTTATTGTTGTCAGTGTGTATCAAGAACACTTAACATAGGATCCATTTCTCTGTTTCTCTGTTTCTCTGTTTCTCTGTCTCTCTCTCTCTCTCTCTGTGTGTGTCTTTCTCTGTCTGTCTGTCTGTCTCTCTCTCTCTTTCTTTCCTTTTCATGACGGGAATTAAACCCAGGGACTCATGCATGCCAGGTAAATGTTATGCCATTGAATTACATCCCGAGCCCTTTCTCAAATTTTATTTTGAGGCAGTTCTTATTAAGTGGTGTTGACCTTGTGATCTTACTGTGTCAGGCTCCTAAGAGCTAGGATTGTAGGTGTACACCACTGTGCCTGGCAGAGATCCAGCCTCTTACCTTTTTAAAGGGCACAGTACAGTATTGTTAACTGTAGGAATTATGTGGCACAGCAACTTTCTAGAAGTTACTCATTTTGCATAACTTAAATGTGCACCGTTTGGCTAACACTTCCCCATATGCCTCTTCCCCTAGCCCCTGACAATCTCCACTCTATTCCTTGCCTTTAAGAGTTTGATTATTTTAGAGTCCTCTTGTAAGTGGAATCATATTATTATTATCATCATCATACGTTTTCTCACATAAAATAGTTGCTCTGTACTCATTCTTACATTCAGTGTTTTAAACTAACTTGTTTCATCATAATGGGATGTAGTTTGGGTTATCGGTCTGATTCTCCTCACGAGGAAACAGAAGCTCAGTGAGACTGTGGGGTTGCTCCCAGTGACTCAGTTGGGAAGTGGGGGAGCTGGTATTCAACCCTGGCATTTTCTTATCTGCTATTTTCTCCTGTCTTCCAGAGTCAGGAGACACATATAACACCAGAATCTGATGACATTAGTTTACTATAAAAACTCTAACTTCCAAGTGAGCTGAACATTTGGTTCAGCAAGATTTTTCCCAGAGAACCAGTATCATGAAAACTCAAGTTCTCAACAGGAAAGGCATCCATTTTTACTGGATCTAGAGTAACTGGGATGCTCTGCACAGGATATTTTAGTATCATTTCTTTCTATAACATACATGCACTTGCCAGCAGGAGGCTTAGGGACTATTGAGCCTGTGGCTTCCCCGCCTGATTTCAGTTACCCAGCATTTCCTTTTTCTCTCAGGTCATCTCTCCCTGCTGACAACACTTTGTTATTATTTTTAGATATATTTAATCATTCAATGAAATCTCAGTAAGGTTTGAAAACCCAGGAGTCCTATTTTCTTTTTAAGATGCATTCTGTCCAAAAATTAGGTATAAGAGGAAGAAGTTCACAGAATAGATAAAGGTACAAAGTTTGGAGTCTGGTATTTTTAGGTTTGAGTCTTTGTTCTACCTGTGTGTCCTTAGGCAAGTGACAACTCCCTTGTAAGCTTTAATTTCCTCACTTGCAATTAAGAATATGAATAGTTTTTCCTTCATGGTTTGTAATGTGTGGGCAACACTTAGCATGGTTCTTGGTACATCATAAGCCTCTCTTTGGTCTCTATTCAGAGTCAGTGGTTGCACCAGTCTACACTCCCAGCAACAGTGCAGAAGAGTTTCTTTTTCCCCACAGCCTCTCCAGCATTTGTTGTTGGTAGCTGTTTTTATCCTGGCCGTTCTTTCTGGAGTGAGATGGAATCTCAGTGTGGTTTTAATTTGCATTTTTCTCACGACTAATGATGATTAACTTTTTTTATGTATTTATTTGCCATTCGTATTGCTTCATCTGAGAACTGTAATATACATCTCGGATGCCCATTTTTGGATTGGGTCTTTGAATTTCGAGGGTCTGATTTTTTTTTAATTCTTTATAAGTTCTGGACAGAAGTCCTTTGTCTGAGGCACAGTTCACTAAGATTTTTTCCCAGTAAAAATCACATTTTCTTACATCTTCCTTCTTGGGGAGATACATTGACCACAAGGAGTATGGGCAACAAATTCAGCTTAAGATGTAACATTATTGACCATGCCAGACCAGAGACATTTGTCACTGGGGATTACCCAGCATACAATTCTTCTTGCTATTGACATGTTGATCTCCATTCTGGGAACTCAGTTTTTGAGAACAGTTTTTGGGATGAGTGCCCCCTTCCACTGTGGAAGCCTTCAAAGGTAGAAGAGTGACTCAGATTCATCTCACAAGATGCTTTCTCCAAGGATTCAGAATCCTGAGCAACTGATTGAGAAACTGAAATTTGTGAAACAGAATATTCATGCTACTAGACACTTGCTATGGTTCTGATGCTTGCAAATCTGATCCTCTAGCCTCTCATTTATTCCATTCACCCTGACTACTTCTCATATATTCTATTTTAGTTGAAGGAAATCAGAGATAAATTCCTATAACTTGCTAAAACCATGCTAGCTGTTCATTTACCTACTGTGCACAAGACACTATGTGCATTGGAGCTACTACAACATGATCTTTTCCTATGCTGACTTTGCCAGAAGCATCGTAAGGAGGCACAGAAAATTTGCATTGGTCAGGAAGTGAGGGAGCTGGCATTCAACCCTGCCACTTTCTAGATATGTGGCATCCTTCCTCCTTCACTCCCCTAAAAAGGTAATATCTGATTAGAACAGTGATGAGGGATGACAAGAATATATTTACTAAAAACTGATATTTGACTTCTCTGATTTTGACATATACTGTGCCCCCATTCGAGAGATCAGAGACCATAGCCAAGCTCAGTCTTACGGGAATATTTAGAAATCTAGCTAATTAATGACTGTAAAAGCAGTTTGGACTTTTCAAGCCTTTTGTAATGTGCCTCATTTAGACATAATGGGCTTAAGATTGCCTCTGGCATTCTTAGGAAAATTAAAAATCCAGTAGGCAGTGGAATTGCCTCTTCGTGATTTTCCTATTACTTTTATTTTTATTATGATTGCAAACAGCAGCATTACTAATGGTACCTTGGACAAGGATGCCTTACCATGGAAGGTTTTGTTGTTTTCCCATGTATGCAGCATGATTTATTTGTCATCTAGCCAGCAGCATGCTGACTCCTTCTACACGATGTTATTAAACACTCACTGTATTTTGGGGAGTTGGAGGGTTCTTGAATATGTGGAGTCCTTCCTAACATGGCGCCACTACAAAGACACTGTTCATTACCCTGCAACTTGACAATAGAGTCATAATTGGTATTTTTCTAACCCTTGGCTCTGGACAGGCAGGTGTCTGGCATGGTGAACTGGACAAAATTTGATAATCTGTAAGTCTATATTAGCATGGAATATAGAAAAGATGTCTCCATATAAACTAGATGAGAAAGTGTGGTTAATAACCACTAACTATGAGGGTATTTTGTTGCAAGTACCTCTACCAAGTTTAAGACAAAAAGAAAAGAAAATGTTTTTCAATGATAGCAAAAAGTTTCTAGCATTGCCACAAGAGTCAAGGAATCATGGTCAGAGATTAAATTTCCAGCATCTCTGTGAGAGGCAAAGAACTGTGGTCAGGGATTAAAATCCAAACCACAATGTGTCAGCAAAGACAACTGCTACCACCATCTTACAAGAAAGCTTCAGTTTAACTATTTTAAATACTACCCATAAAGGATTTCAAAGGATTTCAGGGCTGATCAAGAAAAAACAGGCTCACCAGAATTAGCAACATAGAACAAAGGTTACTGAGTGATGTTTGAATAATGGTTACATGAGAGGAGAAGTTCTCACAGCAAGAGACCCTTCAGAGACTTAACTGCCATGGGGTTACCATTCAGAAGGGAAAAGAACAAGGAACTCCTGGAGAGAGGAGGATTAGACAGAGGATTTATGCATCACTTAGCAGAACACGCTCAGTATCTCACTAGGAGATCTCTGACTCAGGAAGAGCTAAAGAGCAGCAGTAGTCACAAGGTTCTTTCTAATCAATAGGTACGAGTTGCAATTTTCCAAAATGGGCACCAAATGACTAAATCTCTTCTGGTTGAGCTATCTTTAAGATAATTGAATGTGTAACAATTTGAATTTGGGAACTGGAGTGTAGCTCAGTGGTAGACAGCTTAATTAGCATGTACAAGGCCCTGGGTTCTTACCCTAGAACTAAGAATGTAACATTGAATTGGTTTTTTGGGGTCTTTGACTTCACAAGTCTCTGCCCACAGTGAAGAAATAAGCAACTGAAGGCCAATATACAGAGGTCATTTTAAGACCAATATATAGACCATTTGGGAGTCACTTGTAAAATAACTCCTTTCTTCTTGCACACCAGGGAAGTCATGGTGTGTCTGCCACCATGCTCCTCCAAAAATAGAACCCACTTGTCCTGGAGTCTTGCTATTTTTCTTTCATTTGTGAGACAAGATACTCAAGGCCCAAACTTAAGGATGAAAATGCTTGTTTAGTTCACAGTTTGTTGAGGTTTCAGTCCATAATCTTCTGGGTCTAAGGAAAGTTGGCTCATGGCAGAGGGTTCACTGCTTTGGAAGACAGCCAAAATAACAGACAAAAGGGGAGGAGCTTGCATAGAAGACTCTTTCTGTCCCTTATATGATATGTAGATCACACCTACAATCCCAGAATAGGACTATGAATCATTCACAAACTAAAAACCTGACCCCATGACTGCAAGAGGCTTTGGGGGGATATCTAGACAAAAACCATAACAACTGGCTTATCTACATCCCTCACTCCCAAATTGGAATCTTTCATAGGTTAGTCAATTTGGTGGGGCTAGGTCAGTGACATGACAAGGGCAAGTAAAATAGACTGCCCATGGCCACAGTTACACAATTTAGAAGCAATAGAATAAGGCTGGGGATACAGTTCTTCCCTAACATACACAAAGCTCTGGGTTTAATTTCCCAGCACCAGAAAAAATACCAATATAATCAAACTGACTGCAATGAATGTACTTTATATTATTGCCACCAACCACTAATTCTAAATAATATATCACTGATAAGATATAGCTCCTCAAGTGGTTCCAGTCATGCCCACCCCTCTTCCTTGGCAGGTTACTGGATTAGTTTGCATTCCTGTGCCCCGGTTACAAAGGAGAAGTGTCTCTCAAGCATGATAACAACAGAACCTCCTTCACAGTGTTGCTGTGAAGACAAAACTGCCATCAGTCCTCCCTAAATTGTTCCAGACACTATATTTGCTGTCCAAATCCCAGCAAGTATTTGTTTTGCTGTACATTTATCGGGTAATTCAAAATATATGTGAAAATAATCAAAGATCCGAGTTTATTACAAAGGAGAATATGGTTAGATGATTTTCATGACTAGATATCAGGAATTACTTATAAAACCAGAGCAATTAATGGCACTTACTTTCATACAGGAAAGCTAAATAGTCCAGCAGAATGGCATACAGCACTCAGAAGCAAACCCACACGTATAAAGGCACCCGATTTACAACAAATGTGCTCCCAGAGAGCAATGGAGAAACAATAGCTTTTTCAATAAATGGTGCTAGGTCAATTGACCATCCATATGGAAAAAATCTGAGTCTTGATCTCTACTTTATATTGTACACAAAAATCAATCTCAAGTGGATTATAGATCTAAATGAAAAAGAAAACACGACAAAGCTTCTAGAACACAAAAATACAAGGGGATGAGCCTGAGGTAGCCAAAGACTTGGCTGTTAAACAAGACTCAAAGTACTGAGTGGGTAAAGCCCCATAGAACAGTTGGTTCAGAATAAAGAGGAACTCGCAAATCAAACACCTGAAAATTTCACTGACTTAGAAACATTTTAAATTTCACAATGTTGATGCTGAAGCATTTTAAAGAAGAAGGGAATTTTAAATGAGAAACATCCATCCCCAGGCTGCAGTGATAGAGGTAGTGACTTTGGTTTCAAACACAGTGATTGTTTTTCATGTGCTGTGAACTGTGCAAAGCACTTTGCTACCTTTTCTTATCTGTATTTCAGCCAGTGGTTGATGCCTGGGAATCAGTCACCATGGAAACAACCTCATGAGAAAATCTATCTTTTAATCTCTCTCCACTACTTTTTCCTTTAATATCTGAAATTTTTAATTTAAGGAATTAAGACACAAAGAATCAATCATGAAAGCAAAGTTTCAGTGAGTGCTTCCTGCTTCCTTGCTTTGCTCAATGAGCAATAAACCTTCACATTGGGTCTATGATTATAACTGCAAAAAATATTCCTTCACTTTCTTTACAGAATATAGAACAGTCACAGCTGATGTTGTTATTTCCATTTTTCCAAGAGGGTAAACTGAGCCATACAAAGTCAACTATTAGGGTTTGGAACCAATGCAGCACAATGTAAGACATGTTCAGTCTGACTGGAAGAGTCGTTTCATCAGTTTTGCAGGAGCCTTCCTAAGAAGAGTGAGTCTGCTATTTCAAGAATATTCCCAGAATGAAACAGTTACATATTTGACCTCTACTTCAATTAGCTTAGTTCATGGCTTCCTCATCTGATTTTAAAAATCTTCCTCCCAACTCCCATTGTTCTCCCATTGTTCACATCATGTAAAAATAATCTCAGATTCATCTTTGTACAAATTCTGATAGGTCACTTCCTTCTCCTGAAACAATCAATAGCTCCTCTTTGTTTTTTTTTTTTAAATATAGCTGTGTGTGTGTGTGTGTGTGTGTGGTGTTCTTAGAATTAGAATCCAGGGCCTCATATGTGTTTGGTAAATATTCTACCATTGAACTATACCCTCTTCCCCAGTCATATACCACCAGAAATAGCCCTTGCCTCAAGTTTTGACACCAGCACTTACAGACAGAGTGTTTTGGGTCTACTGACTTTACTTCTCTGAATATCACTTTTTTCATTTAAAAATAAGAATAAAATGAAGATTGATGTGAACATAAACAGGGATGTTTTAAGTATAATATCTGAGCAGTGATGTGGTAGTTTTGATGGATATATTGGAGCACTTGACTCAGTTAATAAAACATATTCTCTCTCTCTCTCTCTCTCTCTCTCTCTCTCTCTCTCTCTCTGTCTCTCCCTCTCTTTAAATTTTGCTTTGCACCAAGTCCTGTGCTAGCACTTCTCATATAGGCCATTGTGACACCTTCATAACCACTTTTTGAGATAAAACTACTATTTCCTACATTTCTAAACATACAAAGAAACTGAAACTCAGTTGTAGCCCAACCAGTAAATGCCAGAATTCACTTTGAAACTCAGATATGAAGGCTACAAAGCTCATATTTTTTTTAACACAAAATTTGAAACATCTACATCAAAATCTATGGGGGGAGTATTTTTAAAAAGCAGATGCCTGTCCCCCAACCTGGTCAGTATGATAAAGCAGAGATACCTAACAATAAAGAAACGCTTACTTTGATTGTTATGCATGTGACAGAAATAACTTCTTTATTCTCTAAGCCGCATTATTTCTGAACCTCTTACTACAATAATTTAGCCTTTTATCACAACAAATACCTTCAGGGAATTAGAATCTCCAGGAACCAGAGTCAGAAACTTGCATTCTACAAAGCAACTTGATGGCTTAATGCACACCAGAATTTGAGATCCTCTCTGCTAAGCATCTCCATTCAGTTTCTGACCTTCCCGTTCCTCTGAGAAAGTTAAGCCCTTTTATCTGATTGTCCATGGGGTTCACATCTTGTAACACACAACAACTCCACAGAGATGATTTAAAGGCCCACAATTTTGCTAAATCCCAGTTGGAAACACTCAGAGGAGGTTTGGAATCCTCTAGTAAAATTCTCATCAGTACAGGAACTCTGGCTACTCAAGATATATAGATAGGATGTTCATCTCAGTGCAAATACTACAGAAGGCCATAGGAAAGGTAACTGCTTTCTCATTGCCTTTCTGATGAAGATTCTACTGACAACCAGATAAAAAATTATTTCAGAGATGTGATCATATCAGAAACTCAAGGCATAGCAATAGGGTTAGCTGGGTAGAGCTCAAATACCACAAACACAATAATAAATAGATTACATACATATTACATGAGAGGCTAGCTGGACACTTAAACTAGGATGTTAAAACTCTGTAGGCAAGGAAGTTGCAAGAAAGAGCAATAGTATTTAAAATAGTTAATGAAGACACTCAACTAACAAAAGGACAATTGCTACACAATTGTCTGGTTATTCAAGGCTCTTATCACTTGAGAATCTTATAATATCATGTCTCTGATTCAAACTCATTATCTTCTTCATAGTTCACCTACAGTTCTGTTTGAATATTAAGCTTCTTTATGGTTAATATAGAGTGCATGCAGACTAAACTTGGCAAACTTCCTCAACAGAGATTACAATACCTGCCCCCTGGGTTTATTGCAAGGATTAAATAAGATAATAGGGATATTCAGGCCATGAATATTCATGATGAAGGTACATAAAACATGCAGTGAATTGTTCAGAACATGTTTGGATTAGTAAATACGTCTCTCCTATTCCCTTCCTGTATCTAGGATATAACTCCTAACTCAAGTATGGCAGCCAAATACAGCCCATAGGTATTTTGTTTGTTGTTTATAATGACCTTTTCAAAACTTTTGTTAATTAGATTTCAACATAAATGTTTTACATGAAAAATGAGATTTCTGGTTTCTTTCAAGAGAATGGAAACTATAGAAACCCAGAATACCATGGCCCCTTCTAGGCATGAGTTTAAGAACGAAAGACCTAGTATTTCCTTCCACCAATTTTTACCTTCTAGGCCTATATTCCTGGGCTCTACTCTTGTCTTCTTGGTCTGGAGGAGTGAGTAGTGAAAGAGCTTGTTGAAAGCTCTAATGTCTTTAGGAATTTTGAGGAGAGAAAATTGCCTTTGATTTTCAGCCAAGAAGTGGATGTGCCCAATGACAAAAAACATGCTAATTGTACTCTACTATTTCTAAAAAAGATAATACACCTTCATTATGGTTTCCTTAGTCAACTATTTCTCAGGCAGTTGATCATTTTCCTATTCAGTATATTTCACTCCTTGATTGGCTAAAGCCCTAATATGCTATTAATATTCTTTCCTCCAACCAGGCACAGCAGATGCTTAGCTGAGTAGATCGTTGAACTAACTCAATGTCCTTCTCTATATCCCTCTTCTGATTTTCCTATGGTGTCCTTTTAATTGTATCTCCTATCCCTAATACAGTACCTGATATGCAGTGAGTTTAATGATATGTTGGAAGAAAGAATAAATGTGTAATTGCATGCACAAATGAATGAATGATTTGATGCTTATACAACTATTTGCAAAAGAACTGAGAAGTGGGGCAAATGTACTCATTTGTCAATAGCAGCAAGGTACCATTTGTTAAACATTTTAAATATCGCCCTTGAATAAAGGGAGTTAGGAGTCCAGTCTATTAATATCTAAAATTGATTAAGAACTATAATGAATACATGGAGATAATTAAAGTATTTTTCAGTAAAGAGGTAATTCATTCCTTGCAAGGAACTCTGGTATAAAGTCCTTCATATAAATTAAGCTTCTGAAAAACAGTAGACATTCAATCACGGCACAATAGTCATTATGAGCACTAATATTTATAATATTGTATCAGTTATCTTTGCTGTTTCATTCTCAGCATGGACTTTCATGTATAGTACTATTCAATAAATATGAGGTAAATCAATTATTTCATTAATAATGAGTTAATAGTATTAGCTCAAAGAGAAGTGAACTTAATCTTCTTAGGGACTCTGGATGGACCATAAAACCCCTGAGTGTGCCTGGGGATGTTTAGAGTCCATGTATAAAGGTCGGTGTTCAGCTTCAGCGAGGGAGCTTCTCCAGGGACCCAGGAGCCTATGCTTCTTATCTAGTCTTTTGAAGGTCACACTCAAGTCAACCCTGCCACAAAGGGCACCTTATCTCTGGCAGCACAGGAGACTGAACGCTCCAGATAAGCTCTGCAGGAGAGTGGAACGGGACCAGATGGGGCTCCTGATTAAAGCTGAACATTCTGAGGTCTGCAGAGGTCTAAAGGTCTGACCCGATGTTTTCAGTTTCTCCATAGCAGAACCTTCTTGTATTTTGCAGAAAAGCTGCGGAGCTTCAGGGCTGGGATGGGGGATGAAGGAAAGGAAGAGGACAAAACACAGAGAATAATGGAGACACACACATGCTTAAGTACTCACACAGGCTGAGATGTAGACTGGGGAGATGGATTTGACAGAACAAGAGAAGTGGGAGAAACCCAGAGAAGATGGTGTGAGCCAGGGCAGAGACTCACAGGGACACACACAGGAACAGATCCAGGAGAGAAAGGAGAGGCAAAGAGAGAGACAGAGATACAGAGAGACAGAGACAGAGAGACATAGAGAGAGAGAGACAGAGACAGACAGAAATATCCACCCAGAAAGATACACAAAAATATAGAGAGACACATAGATGGGAGAAGCTGGGAGACCAAAGGACAAGCACTGAAAGTGACAGAGAAACATAGGAAATTAAAATAGATAAATGCACAAAACAAGAGATACACAGGATGAAATGGAGAGGTAAGTATAAGGACTAGAGATGGCAGACAAGTAGATGAACCTTTGGGTCAGCTTTCACTAGAGTAGCTCATACTCACCTGAGATCCTGATTTGTAGTTCTGATATGGTGTCAAAATTTCCTTGCTTGGTTAAATCTTTTCCAGGTCCTGAAAATTCTAGAGCCATCTAGATGCTTCCTCAAAAAATTTAGTTTTAGCAAAGAATCCTGCTAAATTAGTTTAGCGAGAACCCTCCTCTCTCAATAATTAATCACATCCCTCATTTTCCATAATCCCCTAGATTGGTGGCGGCAAGCCTATGACACACAAGTCGCAACAGGTTGTTTGTTATCATGGAAAGCTCTAAAAGGTTTGCCATCACTGCCCTAAATGATGTCTAATCATCTGTCTTCAGCAAGAATTTTGTTAGCTTGGTTTAGCTTGAATCTTCCTTAGCTCTTATTTTACTCTTAGTCCTTTCCATCTACTGACACTGTCCTGTTCATTGGTTGTAAATTCCCACATGCCCATGCTCTATTGGGAATTGAACCCCATCTCTCTCCCACCACAAAAATCCTATTGCAGCAGTACCTATAACTATCACATGATATTGACTAAAGTCTTCCTCACTGACCATTCACAGGAAATATTCTTTTCTGGGAGTTGGCGCCATTCGCAGACTTGGAGGAGACAGAACAATGGCCATACCAGCAAACAAGCCCAGTCTGGGAACCAGCACCATGCAAGGGCCACCACCAGACTGGAAAGGGCCAGACCGCCATCCCTTCTGGCGCATGGGCTGGCAAATAAGTACCAACATCCCCCTCACCTTCCACCATAAGCAATCAGCTTATGCAGAGACACACAGGCTGTGGTGATAGCTATTGAGGTGAAATGCATTTGGATGCCTGTGGTGCTCTGGTGTTTCACTAACACTGCAGGTCTAGGGCCAGTGGTCTGATCACAGGTTCAGACGATAGCAGTATGCAGTGTGACATCTGGGGGGGAATCTCTTTCTGAGGGTTGCAGCCATTGTTGATTCCCTATGGTCTTGCTTTGAGGTTCTATATCATTTCCATTATTTTGTTGGGTTGGGTTTTATTCTCTTTTGTTTTGTTTGATTATGTTAAATCCAATGGCAGGAGCAGCTATTTCAAATATAATAAGATATATTATGGTAGCAATTTTGGATTTACTACTGGATTGTTTTGAAATCCTTTATTGCATTCATTATTTTGCTTTTATTCTATTCTTCTATTCTATTCTGTTTGATTTTTACTATGTCCAAAGTTATCTGCAGCTATTTTGAAGGCATCAAAAGGCATCGTGGTAACTATTGTTGATTTCATAATGTTTTAAAGTCTGTGTCTCTTACACTGGTTTGTTTTGATTGGTTTTATTCTGTTTTATCCTCTTTAAAATAAAAAGTTTTTAAAAAGAGAATAATTTTTTCTTTAATGGGGACATAGACATTATAACTTTTAAAAACTCTCCAGGTGACTCTTATGTCAGAGTTACTTGATGGTATTTATATAAAATAAATGTTTTGGGGCCCGTCCAAGATTATGAATCAAGATATCACTTGGGTGTGAACTCCAAGAAACTATGTGCTTATAAGTTCCTCTAGGGATTGTGAGACACACTTCAGTTTTAAAAACGTTTTTCTAGGCTGGTTCCTTTGAGGAAAACACACACACACATGCACATACATCTTAATGATATACTTAATGATAATATTCCAAGATTTTTGGACTGACCTTCACAAAATATCCCTAGCCTGTCTTTATTTGTAGAAGCACAAAGCTTAGAACTACTTTATGACATTGATAGTTTGCTGATTATGCTACTTCACACAAAACAAAAGATATGAGGGAGCTGAGGCTCATACAGTGTTTTGTCCGGGGTCCAGGGTCACAGAATAGGCAAATGACAGAGCCAGGCCTGTGATCCCCTTAGATTTGACAGTACTATCAAAGACCAGTCCATGTAACACACTGCTTAGATGAGTGAGAGCCCCCAATTTCAAAATTACTATATGCTTAACCAAGGTGACAGAGGGAATCATTGCTACACCTTACTGAAAATTACTGTAAACAAATAACAGTCATGATAGTATAATTGCTTGTGTAAAAAGTTCTAATAAATTCAGCCCAAAAATCTATTATGAGAAATAAAAATTACAGAATAAAACAGTATTATAGAATAAAACAAATTTTATTTCAATTAGCAACAAAAATGCAAAATAAAACTAGAGAAACAATAAAATTTGCAGAAGTACCAGCAAAGATAAATTCAGTTAAGAATGTGCAATACCATTACACTGAAAGCTGAAGAAAGTTGAGGCAAATTAAAGAAGGCCTACTAAATGGAATGATATACCATGTTCATGAATCACAAGACTCAATATCATTAACAGATCCATTCTCCCCAAATTGAATGTAGTCCAAATCAAAATCACAGGAAGAAGAAATTGACAGGCTGGTTTATAACACTTGATAAAAAGCAAAAATATTAGTTTCATAGAGCAACCATAATAAAATATCACCTACTGGATGACTTAAACTACAAAATATGCTGTCACAGTTCTTAAGGCTTGAAGCTCAAGAAAGAGGTGTTGGTAGGACTGTTGCCTCCTGAGAGAGTGAGAGAGAACTCATTTCTCCCTTTCACCTGGCTTTTGGTGGATTTCTGGGAGTCTTTAGTGTTTCTTGATTTGCCAAAGTATCTTCTCAACCTCTCACTTCAAGTTCATGTTACGTTCTCTCTGTGTATGTCTGCATCCTAACTTCTTTCCTTTTCAAAGGGCTATCAGTCAGAGTGAATTAGAACTCCACCAAATGAACCTACTTGAACTGACTAATCTTTGTAAAGACACTCTTTCCAAAGAGTGTCACACTGTGCAGCACTGGGGACTAGGACTTACCATATGAACTTGGTGAGGCTGAATAGCAACATAGAAAAGTCCAAACACACTTGAAATAGAATTTTCCTATTATAAAACTACAATAATTGAGATAGTACGCTAGAGTCATGTGATGAGGCATGAATATATCAATGGAACAGAAAAAAAGATTCAAGGAACAAATCCACAAGTTACAGTCAACTGACTTTTGACAAAAGCACCAAAAAATCCTATAGTGCAAGGAAAATGTTCACAAGTACTGGATAATTAGATACACAGAAAAAAGTACATCTTAATCCCTATATAGCATGATACCAAGAATTAATTTAAGGTGACTCTTAAGTGTAAATATAAAAGTTAAAACAATAAAGTTTCAAGAAGAATATATGGAAGAATATCTTGCAACAGGCAAACAAGATACAGAAAGCATTAATCAGAATTTTTCAAATTCATAAATCGGATGCTATTAAAATGTAAAGCCTATGCTTATGCTCACATATTCAAAATATACCATTAAGTAAATTAATAAGCCACAAACAGGAAAAACAGTCACAATACATAAATTTGAAAATGTAGCTATATTCAGAACAAAAAGGAAGTCTTCTATCTCAATGAAATAAAAAATTGGCTAAAAATGGTTAAAAATCATAAATAAGTGTTTGCTAAAGTAAGGTATGCAAATAATAAATTAGCATGAAAAAATGCACAATGTTGTAAGCCTTAAGAAAAACTCTCATTAAAACTGCAATGAGAGAGCCAGGTGTTGTGGCTTATGCATGTAATCCCAGCGCTCAGGAGCCTGAGGCAGGATTCCTGCAAGTCTGAGACCATCTTGAGTTACAGAGTGAGTTCAAGACCTGCCTGAACTTCATAGTGAAACCTTGTCTCAAAAAAGACAAAAAAAAAAGAAGCCTGTAATGAGAAAACTTGAAGCTAATCAAAATGAAGTTGAAAACCTGACCACATCAAGTGTTGCTGAGTATTTAAAGTAGTGGAAATCCTCAAACATATAATGTGTAGGATCATTTTTAGAAAAGCCCTAGAAGTATTGTAAAATTAAATAAATATCTATTTCCAGTTTTATTTCTCATGAATTAGTTTGCCTCTGTTCACTGTCCTTGTTCTACGAATTTACTCAAGAGAAACTGAAACTTAAGTCACACATATGTTCATACATACTATATTTATAATAATCAAACACAAGAAACAACCCAGATACCTATCAATGGAAGAATAGAAAAACTGGCATGTCCATACAATGGAAAACTATACAGCAATGAAAAGGATGACCTACTGCTTCATGCAACAAAATGGGTGACTCTCACTGACATAATGATGGGCATTATATATACAGTACAGTTCCATTTTTTGGATTTCCAAAAAAGGTAAAATGAGTCTATAGTGGCAGAACTGATCATCTCTGGGGATGGAGTGTTGGCTAGGAAAAGACAGGAAGGGAGCCTGTAGGAGGCTGAAAGTGTTCTCCTTCATCTGGAAAGTGATTGCATGTTTATTATTTATATATGTTAATTCAGTTATCCTTAGATTAAATAAAATCAAAAATAATGACAACTCTATCTCACATTTTTAAAAAATATCAGTACTCCAATATAAAGTATCCAAAGTTTTGGATGTCATTTTGATCAACAATTCAACCTCTGCCCATGAAAGTGATCATACCAGGTAGCAGAAAACAAAGGCACACTTGTGTCTTGGTCAGGAACTGTCTGGGATTTTGGAAGCCAGCCAGCTCACCAAGGTAGCAGCAGTTTCCCAAATTGGAAGACCCACCACTCTCAGCAGAGAAAGTGTGACATCACTGGAGCTCATCTGTGAGAGGACCTGATACACACACCTACGTGTGTCAAGAGGAAAACAAATACAGTCATGGTAGAAAATACTCCCCATAAAGATGTCAGAGCGGTGAAATTAAAACTGCCTCTAAAAAGGAAAAGGGAACAAATGCTGGGAAAAATATTAGGGTGACTGTTGACAAAGGAAGAAACTACACTTTTGATTGGCTATTGGTAAGACAAGACTGCATGTGTTAAAACTGACAACACAGTTTGCTTCCTGCCTTCTTGGAGACAAGGTGAGATTAGCTAGATGTCAAGCAGGTGATCATAAGATATAAAACCAGATTTTTAAAAATCAGACATTGTTTCTCTTCTCTTTTCTTTTGTTTTTTATTTTTTGTTTTGTTTTGTTTTGTTTTGTTTTGTTTCTGATGCTGGTTATTTGACCTAGAGCTTTGCACATGATAGGAAAGTGCTCTACCACTGAAACACATTCCCAGCTCAGGTATGGAACCATGTACTTATTTAATTGCTAGCTAATGAGTGCCTGGGATGTGCCTAGTACACCCTTTAGACAATCTGTCTGAACAGTCAGAGAGTTAGATTGCCTAGACTCAAATGCAGGCCCTATAGCTTACTAGGGTATAACTTTGGGTAAATGATTTAAAACTTCTGCATCTGTCTCATTTTTCTCATTGCAAATGAGGAATAAAAAGGTTACGCCTATTAAATGATGCATGGTAAGATTGCTGTGAAGATTACATTATGAATTAATATATGTAAAAAGGGCTGAGAAAATACTTGCTACATATAAATTATTGCTATTTTTGTTAGTGACTCTACTCTAATGGATTACACATGCATGCACACTGGAGAGAAAGTGGCCAACAAAATGTCCGTATGGAGTTTGTCTGAGATTCGCTAGTTAAATACCATGCAAAGCCCCATGATAGGGATGTGCAGAGATGAACATCATGTGTCCTCAAAGGAGCAAAGAGTCAAGTGGAGAAGCCATAGAGATGACCTGTAATTGCAGAACAATACAGTGGACTCATAAAATAATGACAAAAGAAGGGTAGTATAAAACCTTATCTAGAAGAAGAGGATAAGAGAGAGAAGAAAATATTGAATTTAGACATAAAGAATGATAAACATTTAAAAATTAGTTGGAGGAAGAAGAAACTTTAACAAAAATTAAGTGAGATTTAAATTGAATCTACAGGGCTCCAGTTCCAGCATGGCAATACAAAAAGCTCAATTGGCCTGCTTCACCTGAAAGCCAGTGAAAGTGGTGAAATCATCAAAGAAAATACACAGACACACACACACACACACACACACACACACACACACACGTGTGTGCCAATTTAAAATCTCTAAATGGTCCTATAGACAGACAACAAATGAAGAAACGTTTATTCAAGCAACTCTACTAAAACTCAGCAAGAAAGAGTTGTTTTTGGTATTTGAATTTAGACTGTATCCCCTCTTTGTCCTTCAGTTTAGCTAGAAAGAAAATCTCCTCCTGGCTCATGCAGTCAAGATTACAAGAATCCAAGTTTCCCTCTATTTCCAGCTGCCAACCAGAGAATCCCCGTCCTGAGAGGTTCAGGATATCAGCATTTCTCGTCCTGTCCCAGGTACCTATTGCTGAGACTGAGTTCTGATCTAGTGTGAGCCATTCTGTTCAGTCCTGAAGAAACAGAGATCTTGTCTTGAACACTGCACTTTTGAGAATACTGATGCTCTGTATGTCTGAATTGTGAAGCAGGAGGCTTCATGGTGGGAGAGGCACATTGCAAAGAGCCGGGGCTACTTCCCCCACTTACAGAGCTCTCTGCTCCTAAAATGAGGGCATCACTCAGGTGGAAGTGTGGTGTTGACGTCTTGCTAGTGCCATAATTAGGTTCACAGATCTTACCCAGGGAAAGAAGCAAAGCATAGACCAGAGGGATCCTATTCTCTACCCAAAGCAACTGATTTTATCTACAGC
>PVJX010026495.1:0-25762 GCA_004027295.1 Dolichotis patagonum | reverse complement strand
TGTGCTGCTCAGCTCTTCTTCTACCACTTCCTGGGCTGCACTGAGTGTTTCCTGTACACGGTGATGGCCTGTGACCGCTTTGCTGCCATCTGTTACCCCCTGAGGTACACGGTCATCATGAGCCACAGGGTGTGCTTTGTCTTGGCCACGGGGACCTGGATGAGCGGCTGTGTCCATGCCGTTATCCTGACCTCCCTCACCTTCAGACTACCCTACTGCGGCTCCAACCAGGTGGGCTACTACTTCTGTGATATCCCTGCAGTGTTGCCCCTAGCTTGTGAGGACACATCTCTAGCTCAGAGGGTGAGTTTCACAAACGTTGGTCTTGTGTCTCTCATTTGCTTGTTTCTCATCTTTTTTTCCTACACTCGCATTGGAATCTCCATATCAAAAATCCGCTCAACAGAGGGCAGGCAAAGAGCGTTCTCCACCTGCAGCGCCCACCTCACCGCGATCCTCTGTGCTTACGGGCCAGTCATCATCATCTACCTTCAGCCCAACCCCAGTCCCTTGCTTGGTGCTGTAATTCAGATGTTGAATAATCTTGTAGCTCCCATGCTGAACCCACTGATCTACAGCCTGAGGAATAAGGATGTAAAATCAGCCCTGAGGAAAGTATTTCTCAAGAGAAGTCTTACTTTCAAAAATGAGTGAAATTATCTAAAGCTTGCTGGACAAAATTTGACTCTGTAAGTTTTAGGACAAATTCTCATCTGAAGCTTCTGAATCTGCCTCTTAATCTTAATGTTTGAAAACACATGTCTGTTTATATTACTCCATGTTCTATAATGTAATATAATTAAAAACATTATTTAAAGCCCTTGCATTAATTCTTGCACTGAATGAATTATTACTCAGCACCACTATCCTGCTGAAATATTTATATCTTAGTTCTTTCATTCTTTGAAAGTATTAAGAAAGTATTTTACTCTTTCATGGTCTCAATTAAAAATCTATTTGTATCCCTCTAGAGGATAGAGACAATGAAAAAACAATCTCTAGAAAGACCAGCTTCCTACCAAATGTCAGCATTCTATATTCTTTCTTTTTGTAGAGTGTAAACCCTAATTTACTACCAATAGTAAACAAAATTTAGACAAACTAAATGATGCTTAAGGTAAGGTTTCCTAAGTATATAGTCTTATGTGTTTTTAAGATTTTACCTTAAATTTTAGGTTAGAGATTTTTTGGGCTCTAGATATTCTCTAGACTGCTAGAAAGCCTTGAACCATGATAATTTATCATTAAATATCAGAAGAATCAATTTCAGTTTTGTAAAATGTAGTCAAAGACCAACAAAAAATTAAAATTAAATGCTTATCAATGACTTTTTTCAAATAATAGAAATACTGACTTATTTCTATGCTTGTAAACAAAGTCCATGTTAGAAATTTTATTTAAATGTAAGTAGCGATAGTAAACTTTACACTGCATAATTTTTTCTTTAAAGTTTTATTTCATAGAATATACACAGTTTTATAATTTTGCTTAGTAGATTTTTCACACTTTGGATTCCAACAACTTTATCAAAGTTGAACTTGGGAGAGAGGCACAATTCAGTCCCTAGCTTTAGAAGGGAGAATTTCATAAGGAGGGATCCCATTTTTCCAACTTCTCCCTCTACAGTTGTGTTTTGTATATGGAAAAGAACAGAGCTTACAATTGTTACTTGATGATAATTCTATTTAAGAATTTAGGAGAATATCATTCCCTAAATTAATAGGGCAGTTTCTTGTTTGACGAATCATATTTTTAGTGTTCTTGATCACCCTCTTGAGAACAAGTATAGATTAATACAGTTAATTTTTATTTTTCCACTGCCTCTATGTTGAAAAACTCTGCTATATAATAGTTCACAGTGTTTCACAGTTGTTTACTATTTTCAACCGTGAATGAAGGAGACTCTTGGAGAGTTTTACAATCCACTCAAGCTGTCAGCATCATGCATACACTAAAAGCAGACAAATAGCACCATAAATATATTTGTCAATCTTTGAGTCTACTAATAGCATGTACAAGTCAACTAGATATGTGGTAACTCTAGGCAAGTACTCAAAAGAGACAGCCATATGCTTGTGAGCTGTAGCTATTTTTCACAGTAGGAATCAGCCAATCAAATCCTGTCCATTGTTTATTTTGCATCTGTGCCTTCTCTCCAAGAGGCCAGAGCCTAGGTCATAATCCCATGTTGAAAGCAGGCTGTATTCCAGCCTGCCCACGGTCACTCTTGATATCTGTCTGGCACAGAACATACCTGTGAGATGATTTTGTGAAACGTATAGGGGAAATCTCGGTTCCAGTAAGCATAGACAATGGGATTGACAAGTGAATTGGCATGTGGCAGGAGAATGGCTGTGTTCATTGCCCACTTGGGCTTATCCTTAGCTAGAGCTGGCTGGAAAAGAGTGACACAGTTGATAGCATGTACTGGGAGCCAGTACAGAGCAAAAATCCCCACGATCTTGGAAACATGGATCTCCTGCTGGAGGGGGGTCTTCGAGGGGTGCATCAGCTCAGTACACTGAAGCTGCCTGCAGGCCACTATGAAGACCTGCACGTGGTCACCAGCATGATGAGCAGTGGGGGCAGGACATACTCAAACAAACTGAAATACACTGTGCAGCTCATGGGGACCACATTCTAAGAGACACATTTCACAAGGCAGCAGCTTTCGTTTGTGGCTCCATCCCACGGCTCTGTGCAGTTGTCGGTGGCACTGTCTTTACTGTTCCACCCAAGGAATGGGGTCAGTCCAATGCCAGAGGCAAGGACCCACTGGATAGCAATGACCCCTCTTGCTTGGCTCCCAGTGACCAAACTTTTATATTTTCTCACATCTGGGTTACCTATGTGTCTCCACACTGCACCTCAGCCAGGGGTGTCTCTACACTGCAGAATTCTTAAAGAAAAAATATTTAACCTTTTTTTTAAATCCAGATTTTATGGTATGTTATATAGTGAACATATTATCTTCCTTCTCTTCATTAGTTAGTTTTCTTTAAAATTTTTGATCCATTGAGTGTTCATGGTTTTTGTTGAAAACCACATATTTCTTTTGGAAATCATCATAGAATCATTATCCTGAAAGCGAGAGAAATTAAATAATGGAGAAGATGGCAAGCTTCCATTGCCTTGGAAGTTGCAGAAGTTGCAGAAATACAGATATACCTATCCATATTAATCAATCCCAGCAGCCGCAAATTGACTAGAGGAACAAAGAGGAGTGGGGACCCATTGGTGTCATCCCAGTCAGTTAGGCAATACACAATTAACCTCTGACTACAAGGGTTGACAGTCCATTCTGATGAGAGCAAGTCAACAGACAGGCCAGAAGGCAGCTCCCAGCTCAGAGAGATGTCTTCCCCCACAGGCTGTGGAGGATGTTTTAGGGACCTAGGAGCCTGATGGAGGAAAGAGAATGGAATAGGCACCACCATACTGACTTATAACCATAGCTACTATTAGCTGAGTATTTATTACGTTTCAAGTGCTGTGTGATAGAATATACATTATATTTAAACCTTTATCCTATATTGGGGAATAGGCATTACTTTTCTTGCTTTTCACCCCTGGAAAAGTGAATTATGTGCCAGATGTCAGCAACTGGGAGAGAGAAGCTTAGAAATCTAATAAGAGATGTGTTCCCTTGGTGCCTACTGATAAAATTGAATTTTGATTTGATATTTCATGCACCCCATTAGACAGGTCACCTTTGATCCTTCTTTGCTTTGTATTCTTTGCCTAGAGGATAGGTCGTCACACCAAAGAAGCTCTTTCAGCACAGCCCCAGAGACAGAAATGACAGCCAAAGTTCTCATTTTCTCTGCTTTTCTCTTAAATACGAAGGCCACATCCTCTTTCCATTCCTCTTTCAGTATCTCTTCTTTGGGCTTCCAGCTGGTCGGACTAGATGCCATTCTCTAGATAACAGCTACAGTGGTCCCCTTGTCAGAGTCCAAAAGTAGCCCCACTAATACAAACAGTATTTACAGTAGGAAAATGGAAAACACATTTAGATGCTAAGTGCCTAGAAGAATGCACCTGGAGACAAGTTTTGCCCTGTCGTAGTGTCCCTGTCCTGTCTCACCCTTGGTCTGTACTACCCACTTCTTGATATGTCCCTCATCTTGGGCTACATGCTGTCTTTGCCTGTCATAAACTCATGATGCACCTCCTGATACCTGGACAATGCCTTTTATAAAGCTGGTGAGGGTACTTTCTCAAATACAAATGAGAAACATCTGTAATGATAAAAAGATTGAGGTTAGAGATAAGGACTCAAAAGTGCAGTTAGTAAATTAATATGGAAAGGTCAAAATATGTGACGAAATATTCTACTTTCTTTACCAAAAGTCATTGTGCATATTATATATTTCAGATGTGATAAATGCTTTAATTTATGGTGACTCTCCCCAAATACAAGGTATTGTTTTATTTTGAAGAGACAAAAATGAATTACAGAAAATTGCCCAAGATCCTTTGCTTATTAATGGTAAAGATTATATCAGAGGAGTAGTTTATCTGGCCACGAGACTCTTCTTGCAAAGTAAGAAAAAGATGGAAAATATCACCAGTGACTTTCTGATTCTTTTCTGCTATTTTATGTGCCCTGGCCAAGCCATTCTTAGGCAGGGTTAATGTTCCTCCTACTATAGTCTATCTCAAATAGCTTCTTAGCCACAATTTGATTTTCCAAATAGTAATGTCTATCAACAGAGTATAGACTGGTAATATAAATACAATCATTTTTAGCAAGACAGAAACAGTTTGTATGTAGATATTTATCTAGAATTTGACTTATGTACCAATTACTTTTGGCTGGGCTAGTGTAAATCATCATTCTCAACATGTAATGACATCAGCATTAGGATTAATGCCCTGGGCTTTGTAAGGACAAAACCAAACTTTGAACTGGGGTGACTTAAGTGTGCTCATTCTCTCTACATGTGTCAGTATGCCAGCACGTTCCCACCACCACTTCTAAACTTTCAACATACCCTTTGAAATGTAGCCTATGCTATAAAGTGCTTAAACAGTGGTATCTTAGTTCACAAAAACTTTTGTTAGCAAACAATTTGGTTGACAAACAGAAACATTTTGCAATTTTGTTTTTGCATCAGATAATGCACATGACCAAGGCCATCTTCCCCACACAAACAGATACATGGGCATCTTTTCCAGAAATGTGGAACAAATTAAGTTCAGGAACCCAAGCACCACTATATATGTATTCTTTTAGAGATTTCTATGTCCAAAATTAAAATTAAAGAGTTTTAATGATGGATAACTATATGCCTAGAATATCACTAGAGTGCTTCATGTGAACAATAATAAAAACAATAACAAGAGGGAGCCAAGAGCCTACAGGGAAGATGGGACTGCGCCAGGACAGGGTATTGTGCCCCCGGAGGTTCCACAAGCCCCAGTTCACTGTGCCCAGATTCTGCCTCTCAATTTAAGGAGCCAAGAGCCTGCAGGGGAGTTGGAACTGTGTGAGGTGAGTCCTGGTGCCCCAGGGAGAGTTGGAGACCTAAACTCCCAGCGTTTGAGATTTTACCAAGCTACTGGGGACACTGGACTGGGCCCAAGAGGTTCCAGGACCTCAGTCCACCATGCCCAGTGGCCTTCTTTCAGTTCAGGAGGTAGAGACTGTGCAGGGAGATTCTCCACCTGCTTGGGCTGGCCTGGGGAGAGCTTAAGATCAGCATTCCCAGCGGTTGAGTTCATAACCACCCCCCTTGGACAGGATATTGTGCCCCAGGGGTTCCGCTGGCCCCAATTCACCTCGACAAGCTTCCACCTCTCAACTTAGGGAGCCAACAGCCTGCAAGGGAGTTGGAACTGCACCAGGGAGCCAAGAACCTGTGGGGAAGCTGGGACTGCTCCAGGAGCTGAGGGTGCAGGAGGTGACTCACCAGACACCTAGAGGAAGCTTTGGAACACTGCTCAAAGCAAGGAAATATAGAAAAATGACAAAAGGAAAGACCAAAAGGCAGGCTGAAATCTCCAGCCCATCCCAAGAAAGCCTAGGAGCCATGTACATAGAACAAAATAGAAGCCATTCACTTGAAATGACTGAAATAATATCAATTGAAATAAAGAAGCAACTAGGGGAAGCTATGCAGAAATTCAAATCAGAAATAATTGCCCAGGTAAAAGAAGAAATGTTAAAAGTACTGAAAGAAATAGTGAACACATCTAGTGAAGACACAGCTAAAAAATTAGAGGAACAAAGCAAACAGATAGAATCCCTGAATGAACACTATAAGAAAAAAACAGAATACATAAAGCAGATTCAAAGAGATATACAGGAAATCAAAAATTCTATTGAAAGCTGCCAAGACCACCTCAATGAAAGTGAAGATAGAATTTCAGACCTTGAAGATAAGATCATGAACAAGCTAGTGAACAAGAAAGGAAAGATCTTTTAAAAATAACAAAGAATCAGGAGATAGCAATTCAACAGTTGCAAGATGATGCAAAGAAAAATAACATAAGACTAATAGGGATAAATGAAAAAGAAGGGGACAGCCCAAATGATATCAAGAGGCTATTTACATAAGTAATGACTGAAAACTTCCCAAACATGAGAATGGAAACTGACATTTGGATTAGTGAAGCATATAGAACTCCAAATAGCCATAACCAAAATAAATTACACCCAGACACATAATAATCACCACCCCAGAAACCCACCATAAGAACAGAATACCAAAACCTGTTAGAGAGAAAAGACAGATCACCTCTAAAGGAAAACCTATCAGAATCACAGCAGACTTCTCAACACAAACAATGAAGTCAAGAAGAGCATGGAGTGAAGTATTTCAGATCCTAAAGGAAAACCACTTCCAACCCAGACTGACATACCCTGCAAAACTGTCCTTCAAAATGGATGGAGAAATAAGATACTCCCATGACAAAGAACAGCTGAAAAACTTCATGAACACCAAACAAACCCTACAAAGACTACTGAAAGACATTCCAGATACACACAGGAGAAAACCACCAAGAAAGGCAGACAATTAAACAGAATGGAAAGGTAAAGATACAACAGCAGAAAGATAACATGTCAACAATAAACCACTATATAGCAGTTATAACCATTAATGTAAATGGCTTCCACTCACCAAACAGAAGAAACAGACTGGCAGAATGGATCAAGAAACAACATCCAACCATATGCTGTCTACAAGAAACCCATCTAACCCAAAAGGAAACCCATAGGCTAAAGTCAAAGAATGGAAAACAATACTTCATGCAACAGGAAACCAAAAAGAAGTGGGAGTAGCTATTGTGTTTGCAGACAATGTGAACTTCAAATCAAGAATGATCCAAAGAGATGAACAGGGTCACTACATACTGTTAGGGGAAAACTTCAGGAGGAAGAGATAACAATCTTAAATATATATGCACCAAATTCCAGAGCACCCAGATATACAAAGCAAATATTAACAGAAATGAAAAATCATAAAAGCAATAACACAATTATAACAGATTTTAAGATGCCATTGACACAAAGGGACAGATCAACTAGACAGAAAATCAGCACAGAAATAACAGAATTGAATCACACCTGTGAACAAATGGACTTGATAGACGTATATAGAGTGTTCCATCTAACAACATCAGAATATACATTCTTCTCAGCAGTACATGGGACATTCTCTAAAATAGACTATATACTAGTCCACAGAACACATTTAAGTAAATGCAAAAATACTGAAATTATCCCATGCATGTTATTGGATCATAGTACCATCAAATTAGAGATTAATGCTAAAAGCAACTGCAAGAACCTCACAAACACATGGAAACTGAGTAATATACTCTTGAGCAATCATTGTGTCATGGAGGAAATTAAAGAAGAAATTAAACAATATCTACAAGCAAATGAAAATACAAACACTACTTACTGGAATTGGTGGGATGCAATGAAAGCAGTCCTCAGAGGGAAATTTATTGCACTGAGTTCCCACATCAGGAAGACAGAACAAACACAAATAAACAACCTGATGCTACAACTCAAACATCTAGAAAAAGAAGAGCAAGCCAAGCCCAAAGCCAAAAGAAGGGAGGAAATTATAAAGATCAGAGCAGAAATTAATGCAATAAAGACTAAGAAAACAATTCAAATAATCAATGAATCAAAGAGTTGGTTCTTTGAAAGAATAAATAAAATTGATAAGCCCCTAGCCAACCTTATTAAATAAAGGAAAGAAAAAACTCAAATTCATGCAATAAGGAATGAAAAAGTTGAAATTCCTACAGACTCGGTGGAAATGCAGAAGATCATCAACACCTATTTCGAAAAACTCTACTCTCATTGGTTCAATAACACAGAAGTAATCGACAGATTCCTAGATACATATGAACTACCAAAGCTGGATCAGGAATATGTAAAACTGCTGAATAACCCAATTTCTATTAATGAAATTGAAAATGTAATTAAGTCCTTGCCAACAAAGAAGAGCCCAGTCCCAGATGGATTCACTGTGAAATTCCACACAAAATACAAAGAAGACTTAATTCCAATGCTCCACAAATTCTTCAGTGAAATTGAAAGGGAAGCAATTCTTCCTAAGTCATTTCTGGAAGCAAATATTACTCTAGTACCAAAACCTGAGAAAGACCCAACTAAAAAGGACAACTATAAGCCAATCTCATTAATGAACACAGATGCAAAAATTCTCAATAAAATTTTGGCAAACAAGATGCAGCAAATCATTAAGAAGATTATACACCATGACCAAGTGGGATTCATCCCAGGAATGCAGAGATGGTTCAACATACGTAAATCAATAAATGTATTCTACCACACCAATAGAGCCAAAAGTAAGAACCACATGATCATCTCTATAGATGCAGAAAAACCTTTTGATAAAGTCCAACACTCATTCATGATAAGAACCTTACAGAGACTAGGAATAGATGGTCTTTACCTCAATATGATAAAGGCCATCTATGACAAAATAACAGCCAGCATCTTATTAAGTGGCCAAAAACTGAAAGCCTTTACCTTAAAATCAGGCACAAGATAAGGGTGTCCGCTGGCACCACTCCTATTCAACATAGTACTGGAAATACTAGCCAGAGCAATTAGACAAGAGAAAAAAATAAAAGGAGTAAAAATAGGAAAAGAGGAAGTTAAATTATCATTATTTGCAGATGACATGATACTTTACATAGAAGACCCACAAAACTCCATTGAAAGACTCCTAGATATAATAAATAAATTCAGCAATGTAGCTGGATACAAAGTCAATACTCAAAAACCAATAGCATTCCTATACTTTAATAACAATAGCACTTAGAAAGAAATAAGAGAAGTCACACCCTTCACACTAGCATCCAAAAAAATGAAATACTTAGGAATTAATCTCATGAAAGAAGTAAAAGAGGTATACAGGGAAAATTATAATACTCCAAAAAAGGAAATTGAAGAGGACCTCAGAAAATGGAAAGACATCCCTTGTTTCATGGGTAGGAAGAACAAACATTGTGAAAAATGGCCATTCTCCCAAAATTACTATACAGATTCAATGCAATCTCAATCAAAATACCACTAACATACCTCATAGATCTAGGGAATTCACTCCTAAAATTCATCTGGAACCAGAAGAGACCTAGAATAGCAAAGGCAATTCTAAGCAGCAAAGGCAAGGCAGGAGGCATCACAATCCCTGACTTGAAATTATACTACAAAGCTTCTGTAATAAAATCAAGATGGTACTATAATAAAAACAGACCTGAGGATCAGTGGAATAGATTGGAAGATACAACCACAACCACAAACTCACTCAACCACCTTATCTTTGATAAAGGGGCCAAGCATGCTTGCTGGAAGAACTACAGTCTTTTTAACAAATGGTGCTGGACAAATTGGCTATCCATATGCAGAAGACTAAAACTACACCCATGCCTATCAACATGTACTAAACTAAAATCTAAATGGATCAAAGACCTAAATATTAAAGCAGAAACACTAAATATGTTGGAAGACAAAGTAGGTAAAAACCTTGAAGATATAGGGGTCGGTAGAGAATTCATGAACAAGAATCAAACCACATGGGAAATACTTTCCAGAATCGATAACTGGGAGCACATCTTATTAAAGAATTTCTGCATGTCGAAAGAGATTTCTAGCAGACTTAAAAGAAAACCCACAAATTGGGAAAAAATCTTAATCGACTGTCTCTCAGACAAAGGTCTTCTGTCTAGAACTTATAAAAAATTAAAAAAACTCAGACCCTCAAAATTCAAAGACCCAATTCAAAAATGGGCATCAAATGAATACACAGTTCTCAGATGAAGAAATATGGATGGCAAATAAATACATGAAAAAATGTTCATCATCATTAGTCATGAGAGAAACGCAAATTAAAACCACACTGAGATTCCATCTCACCACAGAAAGAATGGCCAAGATAAACAAACAAACAAACAAACAAACAAAAAAACTACCAACAACAAATGTTGGAGAGGCTGTGGGGAAAAAGGAACTCTTCTGTTCTCTTGGTGGGAGTGCAGACTGGTGCAACCACTGTGGAGGTCAGTCTGGAGATTCTTCAAAAAGCTGGGTTTGGGAGTCCCATTTGACCCAGCTATTCTGCTTCTAGGCATATTCCCAGAAGAACTGAAAACTTCATACCACAGTGATATATGTGCAACCATGTTTATAACAGCACAATTTGTAATAGACAGATCTTAGAAGCAACCTAATTACCCATGAACTGAGGAATGAATAAGAAAGTTGTGGTATTTTTATACAAAGGAATACTACTCTGCTATAAAGAATGATCACATTAAGATATTTATAAATAAATGGACATGACCTGAGACCATACTCATAAGCAAAATAAACCTAACTCACATTTGTAAATACTGTATAGTCTCCCTAGTATGAGAGTTGGTAAGTGTATGTAAGATTTTATGGTAATCATGGTTTCCCATTTCATTGCTTTGAAGCCTTTCATTGTTTTCATGCATCAGTTGGAATGGTTTTATTCTGTTTTGTTTGATTTTATTATGTCTGATGGTATGAACAGCTGTTTTTGCAGAAAACAAAAAATTATGGCATCCATTGCTGATTTACTATCATCTTACTTAGAAGTCCTACCATGCTTCTACTCTGCTATCACCACTGGTTCTATCATGTTGTGTCTTATTGGGATTTTCATATATGTGATAGTATAAATAATTTTTTTATTGAACATGAGATATTATAGTAGCCATTGATCATTTTCTGTTCTTTGGTTCAGAATGTCTTGTAATTATTTCATTCTTTTGAATGGTTTTATACTATTTTGTTATGTTTGGTATTATTGTATCTGAAACTATGCTCCACTATAGCAAAGAAAGACATATTTTGATAGCTACTGTGATAGCTACTGTTAATGTCCAGTTGTCTTATTGTAAGGTGCTGTGTTGCTTATGCTGTTCTGTTCTGATCTGCTTTGTTCTACCCTCTTTTGTTTTATTCTCTTTAAAATAAAAAAATAACTACCTGACAGTTATATATACAGTATAAGCACGCAAACAAAAAAATTTTGCATTATTTTTCCAAAACAGTCTTGGTGCAGGCTGCTGCCTCTGCAATCCCTGTATCATGGTTTACTCTTCAGACCTCAGTTTGGAGTGTATTTCCTGACTGTCCCATCTTCCCTCCAGGAATTCTAGCTGGTCACACAGACCAGGATTCCAGTAAATAGTGACTGGTGTGAGCAGGAACAGGAGAGTGCACTGAGCATACAGCATTCTTTTATTACACCTTTGTAACCCACTGAAATCTCTTTCCTATCACTGACACCATTAATTATAGTTTATATATTTGATAAAATGATTAGAACCTCTGGACTCATGTTAGATAGCAATTTATTTGGATGCAGAGATGATGGCTAATTCCTGTTCTCCAGAATATAGCAGTTTGTGTATGTCATGGTAGATAGTGATAAGATTCTGTAGAATTAACAAGTAGTGTCCTGCATCCTCTAATTTGTTCACATGACTTTCTTTCCACCTCTTAGAACCTTCTTGTCTTTATGTAACTAATTACTTAGTTCAGACTTCATGACCATTATTGTAACTAGTTCTACTCAAGTTTTCCCTCCTTCCTGTCTTCCTGTCCAATTCTTAGTGAGTTCCCCTGCCTGCTCCATTCTTGTACCTATCAAGGTAGAGAAAAATCACAAACCAGGAAGTTTTGGGACACTGGAAATTCAGTGCCATGTGCTTTCTGTGTTCGCTGGCAATCCTGCTTTATTTAGTGAGATTGTTCCCATTCCCCACTGTAATGAATATTTATATGGGTTTGGGCCTTTCTTCTATTTAGTTGCTTGGTTCTAACTCACAAAGAATGAAAATAAGAATCACCAACAAGGGTAAAACAAAAATATCAACATGCTGTCACTATTGTCCATTAGAAGGCTCTTTGGAAAGTTAAGGGTGTTACTTAAACGGTTTCATAGAAATGCCTCTTTCTTGGCTGAAGTGAGACAGCACGATCTATAGCACTGGACCTGTCTTATTTATCGACGGAGTCACCTGGAGAGCCACTAAAACAAGCAGAGAAAAGGACCATGACTCTCGTACTCTGGATCCTCTCTGTGTCTCACAGTGAGATCGGATGCACAAGTCTGTCCTTTTGTCTTCCATGGTGCTAGCTTTCAAGTAGCTGACTGCATCACTGTAAGCTTCTATAAACAAAATGTTAGTTTTAGCAAATTAAATTTCTTGAAGAGTTTATTGCTTATTATGCATAATATGTATTCTTCATGTGCTAAAATGTGAAAATTCTGATTATATGGATTTGATGAAATGTAAATAAACTACAAAGTTAAAAAGTCTATTTCTTTGAAATCAGTATGCATGTGCAATGTCACGTTCAGGGGATGAATAAAGAAAGAAAATGTAGTATATATACAAAATTGAAAACTATTCAGCCTTAAAAAGGAAATCCTATCATTTGCAACAACATAAAAGAAACTGGACATCATTATGCTAGGCAACATATGTCAGAGTAATACAGAAACCATAAAATCTCATTTATATGCAGAATATAAATATTTGAATATGTACAAGAGAGTGCATCAAAGTCTGCATAGTTTCTATTAGAAGAGTAAAGTTTAGTGATCTGTTGTACAACATGTTGAGTATAGTGAATGCAATGCTTGACTAATACTGCCAAAAATATAGAATTTAAATGTTCTCATCACAAAGAAGTAAGAAGTAATTGATATGTTAAATAACGTGATTTAATCATTGTAAAGTGGATGGATATATTGTAACATTGTGTTACACCACATTTATCATTCTATATTTGTACTTTATACTAAAGTCTATAGAGAGCTTTAACTAATAGCATCAGGTGGTGTCCTAAAGAGTTCATTTTCATGAATATGGACAAGTAGCTGGACACAGATAACAGTAGTGTTTGTGATTTCTCTTAAGAGGTCATCAATATGTAAGATGAGGTGGTGCCAGTTGTGTATGATAAAATGAAGAAACGATTTTGCGGTGTATTCAGTATGAAAATTCATTTTGCTTTTGTTGGCAAATATTTGTGATGCTTCTTTATATATACTAGGCTGAGGTTAGAAAGAAAGTTAAGCAAAGATTTTGAATTCTAATTCATATATTCATTCATTTATCTATAAACAGCTTGGGTGATATTAAGTTCATAACTCAAGGATAAAGTAATGTAACCAGGTGTATTCAGGGAGCTTAATTTGTCATCTTTCTGCCGACTTCATCTCTGAGTATTAAAAATTGATGAACTTTCATTTTATTCATTTTATTAGTATACATTTGTAGTATAAATGATTGCATTTATTATGTGGAGTTGTTGCATATATATAACAAAGCTTACTTTTTTGTGTCCAATTAAGAATCAAAATAAACTATCAGTTTTGTTAATTATAAAGCTGGATTAAGAATGTTAAGAGAGGTGATCAAAAGTGGTACTGTAGAGACAGGCAGTAAAATACAGCCTCCCTGGCACCTGGAATTGAGATTCTGGGAAACAACAACTTGATGAAGAAGAAAAAAAAAGAGAAGAACTCAGAATTGGAAGAGAACTGACAGGAAAATCATATACTGCTGAGAAGCTGGAGAAATGGTGTTGTGGGAAAATTCTGAAGCCAAGCCAAACCATACCAAATCAAAAGAAAGACTCTTTGTGAGGAGGAGATAAGAAGGTAGCAATTTAATCTTTACACCAGCAGACTGTTGGACCTCCACAACAGCGGACAGTTGTGGGATAATTCCTCAAAGGCAACAGTACTAAATTTAGGAAGAGTTTGATCTAAATAGAGTTTAGAAGTCAGAGGTGCAAAGCGAGTGACAAATGTCACATAATTGGTTGCATGCATTGAGTCACATATTGACAGATCGGCTAGTCTTGAAAGAGAAACACTCCAAGAGGAGGGACCCTTACAGAGACAGCACAGTTAAGTGCACAATCATGATATAGGAACATTCTGGGGAACATTGGTTCCATGATTGTTTTCCATTTACTACTCTTTCCTTTCTCCATACTTTCATTTTCCCAAACCTAAAAGTTGGTCTTATGAGAAGCCATATGGAATCACAGAATGTCAGAGTTGAGAGGTAACTCTCAACTCAGGTCTAATTATTTTTATTTTATCTTTTAAAGAAATAAAAAGATAAACATAACAATGAAACCGAGTTTCAAAACAGGTTAGTGGGACAGTTGCAATAGTGGATACATTGTGCATTGTTGTCTTTGTTGTAGTTGTTCAGAGTGTAAGATAGAGGCATGATATCTTGTCCAAACAATATTAGCACAAAACTCATTTCAAGAAACTAAGAGAAGCCAGTTGAATAACTATCTGCTCTATCTTGTGCATATGTATATATTTTTCTTCCTCTCCCCTTTCCCCCATCATAGTTGGTCTTCTCTTTTGAATAGTTCCTTCCCAGTTCACAATATCTATTGCACATTTTGGATCCTATTTTCTTGCTCATTTCTCATACTAGTGAGATGATACAATGTTTACACAAACTTATCTCAATTGTATGGTCTTGAGTTTTACCTATTTTCCGATAAAAGTCTCCAGGCTATCCTTTTTTGACTGAGTAGTACTAATTTAGGGAGAGGTGTAATTCAGGGAGAGGATCTTCCTTTGAAATTTTTTGATCACCTCTCCTAAAAAGGAATATATTTTCCCAAGTGAGAAATAGATTCTAGTATGATCATCTCATTCCCTGATTCAGGATAGCAGCCACAATCCCCAATCTCCCAAACAAGTGTGTAGTGAAGGCTTAAATAAATGAGACAAGTAGTATGATTTTAGTGCTCAAGGAAGACAACAACCCTCTAGCAGAGTTTGAGACTCTGGGGGTTGAGACAAAGAATGTCTCTGGGTGACTCATATTTATTTAGTTTTCAAACAAGGAAGGGATTAGAGTGGAAAATGCAGGAAACTGAGCAGGACCTTGGGAGGGGTTCAAGGACTTTTCCAAGTAACAGACTATGCTATTGTGGGAGAAGTATCTTCGGAGAAATTACAACAGTGAAATGCCTACAGCTACAATCTCTATCTTGTTAAGTGGGGTTGGAGCCAGGTATCCTCTGTGGCTTTATCTTGCCCTTTGAGGCATCCTTTTGTTCTCCAGTTGGCCACGCCACGGCCCATGCACATGTGTTCAATTTCCAGCTCTAGCAGCTCCCAATAATTCAACAATATGGGAGTCATATGCTTTTTTCAGTTTGTCAGAATGTCTCTTTGATAAAAATGAATAGAAGAAAAGGGAAAGTCCTTTGCTGTAATAAAAAGGCAATTAGTAAGTATGATGAGTCTTAAGTTGAGAAAGTATTATATGGATACTATTATAACACAAGTGGTTGCCAATTTACAATGGTTAGACTTACGCTTTTTGATTTTGTGATGGTTCAAAACAATGTTTATTCAAAAGGAAACATCTCAGATTTTGAACTCAGATCTTGTCCAGAGGTAGCGACCAGGGCATAGGGCAGCAGCAGCGAGCTGCTGAGTGGAAACACACAGTGCTGGGCAGGCTGCTGAGCGTAAGCATACAGATCTAAGTGCGAACAATTGATGTTCTAACAGACTGGGGTGCCAGTGGTTTTGAGTATTTTGTTTTGTGTTTTCACATCACATCATATCTACAAAATGCTTAACAAGTTCATCAGATGTTTAGCTCTTTATTGTGAAATGGAATTTGTGTTAGATAATTTTATCCACTTGAAGGTTACTATATTCTGAACATGTTTACTGTAGTCCAGTTTGGTAGATTAAATTAGTGTACTTTTGACTTAATGATTTTTCAGTTTTCTGTGATTGTACAAATGTAACCCCATCAAAAACTGAAGAGCATGTATAATGGACTCAGCATGTATAATGATCATCTATAGATATTAAAGCTACACGGTAAAAATTTGAATACCAGCAGGATAGTAAATGATTGTAAAGTATCCCACATTTTAATTAGGAAAGTAAAATACTTTGCATTTAATTAATCTAGCAGACATTCATTAACCAAATTATCAAAACTGACCTCAGTATTAATCAGTGAATCCACAGCAAGAACCTCCTGATATGCCAGACTAGAAAGAACAGTCTTTTTTGAGTGTTAACATGAACACATAACCTGAATCTAATTAGGAGGAAGCATCAGAAAAATTTAAATTGGTGAATGTTTTACACAATACCTACCCTAAAATCTTCAAAAATATTAATGTCCTGAATATGGAGAATGACTCTTGAACTTTTAAAATAATATGATCATAGGTTTTTTTTTTCTACAAAGGAAATTTCTGAAACAATTTATAAAATCTAAAGAATGTAGATGATATAGCAGTGTATCAATGTCCCCTTTCTGATTTTATGACTATGTTATATATATGTAACAGTTGTCCTTTTGAATAGCACATTTTAAGTAAAATATGTCAGATAAAGGAGTATAGGTTGGCAGCTCGCATCTACAACATACTCCATTTCAGAAATAAATTAAATAAATGCACACAGAAGTACAGGAAAAAGGAGGGAAGGATAAAGCAAATATAGTGATAATATTTTGGAAATGTGAACAAATGTTATACATGCATTCTTAGTGTAATTTTTCCAACTTTTCCTTAAATCTGAATTATATCTAAGGTCTTTTCCTTGTGGTGGTAGGGATTGAATCCAGGGCCACAGGTACAGTAGATAAGTGCTCTACCATTGAGTTACATCCTGCATTTTTATTTCTTTTTGATATGAAGTTTCAGTAAATTGCTCAGTCTCACCTCAAACTTGTGATCATTTCAGTGATGGTACCCTGCATAAATTTCTACAAGTCAATATGCTGAAGTTTCTGTGATTATTTCTACAAAATGGAAAAACTAGAAATTCTTTCCTTTGTATTAGACATTTTTACATTTAAAATTGTTTGATTTGTTTTATGTCAGGATAAATTAAATCTAATTCAATGGAGTTTTTCTTTTACATCATAATAAAAAGTTTTTTAAAAAGTATTTTTATGGTTATAATAACTTATGTAGAAATGAACCAGGTGATGCAGCACCAAGATCATCCAGAATTTTCTCAGTATTTGAAGTGTCTAAAGCAGAATGACAATTGCCAATCAAAAAACCTATTCTGCTTGTGCAATAAATCACAGATTCTACTTTTGGTTCTGCTATCAGCTAAAGAAATTAAATAGTTCAGGCTCTTGGTTTGTAAATCTGACCTTTCCATGAAAAGTGAACCTATTGAGAGAAAAGATAAAAACAGGATAAGATAAATTACACTTTATCATTCACTAGAATAAAATCATTAGAAAAAAAATCAAAGAAATATTCTAAACCATTGAAACTATTTTACAAATATTTCACTAAATTTTAGTATTACCATCTGTTTATAATGGAAAAGGTAAAAGATTAAAATGCACTGGTGTGCGTTAAAGGATACAAGAGACACTGCGTGGGACTTGTGCCCATTTCAGCATCTCTTCCCCCACAGTGGGAAGTGTAGGAAAGAAAACAGGAGGGCTCAAGACAGTAGGGACTGTGTTTGCTTACTGAATAACAGGATATTGAAAATTATAGCAACCTTGCTATAGTAATTATTGAGTTTTTTGATGTTTATGCTAAAGAGATAAGAAGAAATAAGGCATTATTTGCATTTCATTCTTTCAATATGTGAAGCATTTCATATTTGAATCTAGTTATTGCTAATGTAAAAGTAATGCTGGTGTCACCAGGGTTTCTTGAAGGTGGATTAGTGACCTTTTTCTTTTTAAAAAATTTTTATATAAAGAGAAAAAAACACAAAAAAGGGTAACAACAATACAGAATTCCAAGGAAAAAAAGAAAAGACAAAAAAAACACCAAGAAATCATTACTTGATAAATTACATACTGTCATCTTGGAAATAGTTGTTCGTTACAAAATTAAAACATACAAAGTACACATTCAAACAATGAAAGTGTTAACAGTTCTGCTCCACGATCTAACAAAAACAGTAATATGGTTATCCATCGTACACACTTAAACATACATGCAGTTATATCCTTTAGATCATTTTCTTTTCCTCTTTTTTTTACAGTAGCAATTACACATTTTGGGTTTTATTACTCCTACATTTCATATTACTTTTTACACTAGAGACACCATGTGATATATATAAATATGATTCTTATTTATTTCACTAATGAAGATAGTCTCAATTTGTCTCCATTTCCCTATGGAGGCCTCAAGATCATTCTTCTTCATAGCTGAGTAATATTCCATTGTATAAAAATACCACATCTTTTTCATCCACTCTGCAGTTGATGGGAATCTTGATTGTTTCCAAGATTTAGTTATTGCAAATTGTGCTGCTATTATAAATTGTGCTGCTATAAACATGGGTGCACATATATCACTGTGATATGAACTTTTCAGTTCTTCTGGGAAAATACACAGGAGGGGAATAGCTGGGTTGAATGGAGCTTCCAGTCCGAGTCTTCTGAGAATTCTCCATACTGATTTCCATAATGTTTGCACCAGTCTACACTCCCACCAACAGTGGAGCAGTGTTCCTTTTTCCCTGCAGCCTCGTCAACATTTGTTATCAGTTGATTTCTTGATGGCAGCTATTCTTTCCAGTGTGAGATGAAATTTCAATGTTGTTTTAATTTGCATTTCTCAAATGACCAGTGATGGTGAACATTTCTTCATGTGTGTGTTTACCATTTGTATATGTTCATCTGAGAACTGTGTGTTCATCTCAGATGCCCATTTTTGGAGAGGGTCTTTGAATTTGGGGGCCTGATGTTTTTCAATTCTTTATATGTTCTTGATATAAGTCCTTTGAGGAGTTGCTGGTTAAAATTCTTTCCCATTCTGTGGGTTTTCTTTTCTCTCTGATGGTGATTTCTTTTGAAGTGCAGAAACTTTTCAATAATATGAGATCCCAGTTGTTGATTCTCTGAAGTGTTTCCCATGCAGTTTGCATTTTGTTCATGAATTCCCTGCCTACCCCTATGTCTCCAAGATTTCTACCTACCTTTTCTTCTAGTAGACTTAGTGTTTCTGTTTTAATGTTTAGGTCTTTGATCCATTTAGACTTTAGTTTTGTGCATGGTGATAGGCATGGATCTAGTTTCAGTCTTCTGCATGCAAAGAGCCAATTTTTTCCAACACCATTTATTAAAGAGGCTATCCTTCCTCCAGTGAACCTATTTACTACTTTGTCAAATATCAGGTGGTTGAGTGTCTACACTTGCATCTTCTAATCTGTTCCATTGATCCTCAAGTCTATTTCTTTGCCAGTACCATGCTGATTTTATCACTGTGGCTTTGTAGTACAGTTTCAAGGCAGGAATTGAGATGCCTGCTGCCTTGCCTTTATTGCCCAGAATTGCCTTTGCTATTCTAGGTTTCTTCTGGTTCCAAATGAATTTTAGGAGTGTTTTCTTTAGATTGGTGAGTTATATCAATGGTATTGTGATTGGTTTTGCATTAAATCTGTACAACAGTTTGGGGAGTATGGCCATTTTTATGATGTTGGTTCTTCCTAGCCAAGAGCATGGAACATCTTTCCATTTTGTAACATCCTCTTCAATCTCCTTTTATAACATAGTATAATTTTCAGCATATAGGTCTTTTACATTTTTAGTTAGGTTGATTCCTAAGTATTTCATTTTTTTAGATGTTATTGTGAAGGGCGATATTTCCATAATTTGTCTCTCGGTGAGTTTCTTGTTTGTGTACAAGAATGCTATTGATTTTTGAGCATTGACTTTGTAGCCAGATACATTGCTCAATTTGTTTATTACCTCTAGTAGTCTTTTAATGGAGTTTTTTGGGTATTCTATATAGAGTATCATGTCATCTGCAAGGAGTGATAATTTAACTTCTTCTTTTCCTATCTTTATTCCTTTTATTTCTTTTTCTTGTCTGATTGCCCTGGCTAGTGTTTCCAGAACTATATTGAATAGGAGTGGTGATAGTAGACGTCCTTGTCTTGTTCCAGATTTTAAAGTGAAAGCTTTCAGTTTTGTCCGTTTAGTATAATATTGGCTGTTCTTTTGTCATAGATGACCTTTATAAGGTTGAAGTAGACATCATGTATTTCAAGTTTCTGAAGGTTTTTTTTTTATCATGAACATGTATTGGGCCTTATTGAAAGCTTTTTCTGCATCTATTGAGATGACCATGTGGTTTTTGTTTTTGGCTCTGTTGATGTGGTGTATTACATTTATTGATTTGCACATGTTAAACCATCCCTGCATTCCTGGAATGAGTCCCACTGTATAATCTTCTTGATGATTTTCTGCATTCCATTTGCTAGTATTTTTTTGAGAATCTTTGCATCTATGTTCATTAGTGAGATTGGCCTATAGTTCTCCTTTTTGGTTGGGTCTTTCTTTGGTTTTGGTATCAGAGTAATACTTGCCTCCAGGAATGGTTTAGGGAGGATTGCTTTCTTTTCAATTTCATTGAAGACTTTAAGGAGTATTGGCATTAAGTCTTCTCTAAATTTCTTATAGAAATTTCTTCAGGATGTGGGCTTTTCATTGTTGGTAAGTTTTTTATTATGTTTTCAATTTCAATAGCTGATATTGAGTTATTCAAAATTGCTGTATCTTCTTGGTTGAGCTTTGGTAGTTCATATGTTTCTAGACATCTGTCCATTTCCTCTGTGTTTTCCTCTCTATGTGAGTAGAGATTTTCAAAGTAGGTACACATGATCTTTTTAATTTCCATGGGATCTGTAGTAATTTCCCCCTTTTCGGTCCTTATTGCATGAATTTGCGTTTTTTCTTTCTTTTTCTTTATAAGGTTAGCTAGAGGTTTGTCAATTTTGTTTATTCTCTCAAAAAACCAGCTTTTTGATTCATTAATTCTTTTTTTTTTAGTTTCAATTGCATTGATTTCTGCTCTAATCTTTAGAATTTCCTCTCTTCTATGAGCTTTGGGTTTAACTTGCTCTTCTTTTTCTAGAAGCTTCAGATGAAGCATTAGATTGTTTATTTGTGCTTGTTCTGTTTTCTTGATATGACAATTTATTGCTATATATTTCCCTTTTAAGACCGCTTTCATTGCATCCCACAGATTATAATAGGTTGTTTCCGCATTTTCATTGAATTGTAGGTATTGCTTTATTTTGTCTTTAATTTCATCTGTAGCCCACTGGTTGTTCAAAATGTTATTTAATTTCCATGTATTTATGCCAGTTTTGCATGTTTTTTTGCTATTAATTTCCAATTTCAGTGCACTATGGTCAGATTATATGCATGGGACAATCTCAATACGTTTGCATTTACTTAAGATTGTTTTGTGGGATAATATATGGTCTATTTTGGAGAATGTCCCCTGGGCAGCTGAGAAGAATGTGTATTCTGATGTGGTTGGGTGGAACACTCTGTATACATCTAGTAAGTCCAATTGCTCACAGGTATGATTCAGTTCTATTATCTCTTTGCTGACTTTTTGTCTAGTTGATCTATCTCTTTGTGAAAGTGGGCTGTTAAGGTCACCTGTAATAATTGTGTTCTTGTGTATTTGGTTTTTCATGTCCTTTAGTATCTGTCTTATATAGTTGTGTGCTCCTGTGTTTTGTGCATATATATTTATATTTGTTAGTTGTTTGTCTTGAATTTTTCCACTTACAAGTATGTAGTGACCTTCTTTGTCTCTTAATCATTTTAGGTTTGAAGTTCACATTGTCTGCAAATAGAATAGTTATCCCTGCTTTTTTCTGGGTTCCCATTGCATGGAATACTGTTTCCCATGCTTTGACTTTTATTCTATGAGTTTCTTTTTGAGTCAGATGTGTTTCTTGTATACAGCATATTGTGGAATCTTGTTTTTTGATACATTCTGTCAAATTGTTTCTTTTGATATGTGAATTGAGTCCATTTACATTTATGGATATCACTGATATGTACTGGCTTGACTTTGCCATGTTGTGTTACTGTTGTTAGTTTCCTGCTTTTCTCTCTTGTTTACTTTCTTGTCTAGCCTGGTGATTTCTTTCTGTTGTTGTTCTGGAGGTTGTGCTCATTTTTATGTCTACCTAGGATGTCCTTCAGCACTCTTTCTAAGGTTTGTTTGGTGGATATGAATTTCTTTAGTTGTTCTTTGCCATGGAAGTATCTTGTTTCTGCATTAAATTTGAAAGACGGTTTTGCTGGGTACGTCAGTCTGGGTTGAAAGTTGTTTTCTTTTAGGGCTTGAAATGCTTCACTCCAAGCTCGTCTTAACCTGATGGTTTGTGCTGAGAAGTCTGCTGTGATTCTAATAGGCTTTCCTTGGTAGGTGAGTTGTGTCTTTTCTCTAATGGCTTTTAGTATTCTCTTCTTATGCTGTGTGTCTGTGGTCTTAATTATATGTCTGGGTGTAGGTTTATGTCGGTTATGACTGTGTGACATTCTATATGGCTCATGTATTTGTGTATCTGATTTTTCCCCCATGTTTGGGAAATTTTCTGCCATTATTTCTGTGAACAGCTTAGCTATATCCTTTGCATTGCCTCCTGCCTCCTCACTAATGCCTATCACTCTAACATTGTTTCTCCTGGCATCGTCTTGTAGCTGTTGGATTGTCATTTCATGCTGCTTTGTTGTTTTTATAAGTTCTACCCTTTCAAGATAACTATCTGCAATCCTGTCCTCAGGGTCTGAGATTCTGTTCTCAGCTTCACTTAAACAGCTTTGCAGGCTTTCAATACAATTTTTTACTTCTTGCATATCTCTTTCAATTTGTTTCATAGATTCTGCTTGTTTTCTGCATTGTTCATTCGAAATTTCAATCAATTTCCTATGCTCCTGTAGTTTCTTATCTATTTCTTCTCTAGCTATGTTGAGCAGTTCATTTACTAAGGTTGTTGCTTTTGTCTTTACATAAGACAGTATTTCTAATTTGAGTTCCTCTATAGCCTCATGGATTGGTTTCTCTACATCATTTGCTATCTTTTCAGAGATTTGTGGTTTATGAATTTTAGGGTCCTCTATTTCATTATTGGCTGCACTTGCCCCTAATGGACTAGATGTTTGGGATTGCATTTTGCCTTTTCATTTAGTCATTTTCAGCTTTTGGGTAAATTTCTGGTCTTTCTATTCCAATAGTCACAAGTTTCTGTAGTGTGTGTTTCAGGGTTCTACTGTGTGGTTGATATTTGTCAAATTGCTGGCTACCACCATGAAGAGGAGATCTAGTCTCCAGAATTCCTCCTACTGTGCCTATTGGGTGAGTCCTATATTCTTTCTGGGCTAACTAGCCCAGAAGTATTGATGTATGGCAGCTTTTAGTTCCTGCTGTTGTTATATCTTCAGGTTGTGGCAGGTTACCAGGTTTCCCTGGCTATAGTGTTTTTGTCAGCTGATGCCCTGCTGTGTAAATGGGGGTCTCATAAGCTCTTTTAATTTCCTCTAAATTGGCTAGGGGCAAATTTGGCGCACTCTTCAACCTGTCTGATGTTCTCTGTGTGGGGGGAAGGGGTTACCCACTCTTTTGCCAGGTTAGCCAAGGTCTTACACTTGGAGGGAGTTTCATTTCTGCCCTTATTTACCCACTGTGGGCCTCTATTTTGGGGGGCAAACTCACCACTGACTGAAGTCTGATGAAGTCTTCTGTTTTGGTGAGGGGTTCCTGAGCCTCTCATCAAGCCAGCATGGTAGTCCACTGCAGTCCAATGTTCCCGGTGGAAGGTCGGGTCCTGCAGATGTGGTCCCAGGCAGCTCAGGCCTGTGGCAGAATTCCTAGACGTTCCTGGAGGAGGGGCAGGCCCAACAGTGGCAGACCCAGGCTCCTCAGGTCTTCCACCACTGGTCCCTGCAATGTTCCCTGTGGGCGAAGGGCAGGCCTAGCTATCCTGAGCAGCCCTCACTCTCAGCTATTGGTCCTGCAATGTTCCTAGTCCCGAACAGGCCTGGATCTCAGCTGTTGGTCTGGCTGAACTTTTTATTTTTAGCAAGGGTAACTACCTAATAGCTTGTGCCTATGCTGTATGATCATACTGTCATGCATTAAGGAGATGCACAGCGCATCATAGAGCCTTGGTTACTGCAGTGTCCCTGTATCATGGGAGCCCTCTTCATGCTTTCTGACACCGGGCTCCAAATCTGATGTTTTATAGTTAATACATGGAGAAATGATTATCAGTCACCTGCGATGATAGATGGGATTGAAAAGGCAATAATCATTCCATTAGAAAATTCTATTCTTTTACTTCTGAAATATGCAGCGCATTTTCCCCTCATTCTCTTCTTTGCTTCTTTTATTCCTTCTTTTCTTTATTTTTTTCTCTCCCTCCTCTTCCCTCTGCAATACTTAGTCTTTGTCATGTTTCTAATAGGACTTAATAGGGCTTACAAGAAAAGGCATAAACAACAAACAAGTAAAAGATAAAAAGAAAGAGAAAACAAAATCAGGAAAAGAAGAATGTCCTTGTTAGAACCTTCAGCATATATTTTGAAAATAAAACTTCTCTACTTTCCCTCAGAATTGTGGAATGTAGAGAGTTAAAGAAGCAAAATAATATTCTAATCCTATCACAAAAAGAGGAGAAACACACTGTCTTATGAAGAGACAAGTTTATTATTGCTACCTGATTTTACAAGAATTCTAATGAGGAATTTGCTTATAAACATAAATGAATTAATATTCCTTTAATTTTGGGTAGAATATGTCACAAAAGACTTACATTTAGTTGTTTCTTTTTTGGCCAAATACTATTATTCAACTTATATAGATTCTTTGTCATCTAATGGGAAATGATCCAGGTTCATACATGACTAAGGCTCTAAACCTCAAGGGAAATGTTGACTGTCTACAAAAATCTGTATGCTAAAAAATTCTTAAAGTCACACAGGTTGTATATTTACAAGAATTTACCTTAAACATTATAGAGTTTTTGAGCTAGTTGGCACAGATTTGTGCTTTCAATCAACCAGAAGAAAAGATATGCAATTCCAATGTTTGATATTAAGCTACTGTTTCTTGAATTTTCATTTCTTTTGCCATTCCATATGTACACACACACACATACACACACAATTAATTTAATCCAAGAGACAATAGATGTCTTCTTTAAACCTTAGAAAGAACTGAAAGTCTAACAAATGTTTAGGGAGACAGTGGTGGTGAGAAATGATCCAAACAGGAATACAATCAGTACACTGACTGCAAAGCAGTTATCAGTTACATAGAGAAATAGTAAAACAGACACAGATTTTAAAATACTGAGATTAAGATGCAGATTAATTCCAAAACTGATGGCAAGATAAAAACTGGCCCTGAAAATGGGGAATCAAA